>QGMI01001004.1:0-14380 GCA_007821535.1 Lachnellula occidentalis | reverse complement strand
CCCTGCAGGACCCATGGGTCCATGGGTTTTGTGGTGACCCCTACTTTTGACGATTATGGCTAAACTCGGCCACCACAACACCGTTCATTTCTGCAGTAGAATGGCTCAGCTGCAACGTCACTGGGAGTTTTGCACCTGTAGAATTGCTTGAGGGTCGGATCCCTACGTTGGGGGCGAGCTCCTGCATGGCCTATATACCTACAACTACAGCCGCACCTTTTTACTTCTACCGTCTACGCTTCCCACTTTTTTGAGCCTTTGTATCGGCAACAGTGTTCTGACTGCCAAATGAATTCTCTTTCGCGACCCTGGGGGGTCCTTTACTTGTCTCTATTGCCGCGGCTTGTATTCTCAGACGGTCCTGCAGAATGTTACTACTTCGATGGTTCGAGGCCGGGAGACCACGAGCCTTGCACGCCCGCAAGCGAACGAAATATAACACAATATTCTGCATGCTACAATCTTGGAAATAGCGATATATATACCAAACAAGGTCTGTGTTTGGCACAAGGCTAAACCAATTCTCAAGGCATTTTATACCAAGCCGGATGTACCGATCGGACTCTCGAAGATGAATCGTGCAAAAACCCTTGTCAGCCTGCTACGAACGGTAGGTTTATGATACTGTTTTTCTTCACCGTAATTGCTACTGCTTTGCACATTAGCAGATTCTTGGTTGCTGACGTGCAGGAATTAGGAACCAAGTACTTTGTTATGGAATCCTGCCCTAATGGCGATTATTGCTGCAGTGCACCAGATAAAGACGATGCGGGTAATCCTACCTGCTGTGTTAACGACACGTTTCCGTTGCATATGAAGCTCAGTCTGCAAGCTATATCAACATCGTCAGCGACGCTATCCACATCTGCACACACACAATCTTCAATACCGCAAACCACATCCCATGTGGATTCAAGTTCTACGACCGGCACTTCTTCTTCCAATACTGCAGATGCCTGCCCCAGTAACAAGACTGCCACGGTAGGCGCTTCAGTTGGTGTTGTCTTGGGTTCTATGCTCCTTGCTGCACTAGCTGCTATAATCTTCCTAAGGCGAAAATTACGACAAGCGAGACAGGAATATCAGGGCAATGCTCAGGTGGATGTTGCAGGAAAAACTGCTGCTGTACAGCATGGGCAGATACATGAGAAGGATGGACATCAGCATCCGGGATACGAATTGCCTGCCATACCGACCTAAGCCTGGAATACAACGGTAGCGCCTGACGTTTTGAGTTCGATCGAGATACAAAGAGGGAGATAACACATTGTTTGAGCCGTTACCAAGCAGTAGCAATAGAATTTAGGAGAACTACCTGTAATATTGAATGGAGCTGGGTGTTGTGATGGTATGCAGTACCATTCTGTTGTGGTTTCTTTCAAGTGTTACGAAATCATCACGGCGTTGGATCTCGACTCGCAGTTCGTTTATCGTCCAAGTCTAATCTAATTCTTTTATGGTCACCTATCTTATTTTATGCTTCTAGGAATCTCGGCGCCTTGCACCGCTATAATCAAAGTCGGTCCAGAATCCCAATCGAACTTATGTGCTGTCTGGCTTCGCTAAATCCTGCCCGTGATTGACGTTAGGATTGGATTTCGATTTTTGAGCTTATTAATGGGCCCAAGCCGTTCAAATCAGACCACATGCTACATATTGTATTTCTATCGCCTCAAGATTTATTCGTAAATAGGACAAAGCACAAGAAACCATGGCCCATGAAAAGTTGTCACATTTTCTGTCTCATCGCTAATTCTTAGCGCCATTGATGAAGCCCCTGAAACCTGACCCCACATTATGCGTTCGTCCCAACACACTCGGGTGACTGCCAAGGTGTCTCGGAGACCGGATGAAAGCGGCTCTGTGAGGAGATTGCAGTTGAACCACAATGTCCAGTATCTTGACCTCCGTCTCATCCATACTTGGAAAGTGGGGTCAATCGTCACAGAGCGGCTCACGAGGCATTGACGTTGTATCATCGTCCTCGCAGGTTTTCGAGCTGTTATCCGAGTCAAGTATAAGTACACCGATAATGCCATCTAAAAGATACATCCCATTCTCATCAACTTCATCCACCTGTGCAGCATTTACATTCTTTTACATAGTTCTGTGAACTTATTTCATTCTCTTACAAATTCATACTTACCACCGCCAGCCGGTCTTCATATACATAATATTCTTCGTCTATATCCATCAACTTGCAACCAAGACCACCTCGCCTCGACGCGCTCAACCAAAATGTATTCCAAAACACCCCTCCTCGTCCTCCTCTCCGCCATGGCGGCTTCCGCCTCAACACTCCCAGTATTCGCCCGAGCATGCAACGCCACCATCGCAGCCACCGGAAATGCCACGGCCAGTACTGCCACAGGTGGTGCCGACTTCGGTACATGCACGCCGACTATGGATTTCCAGTTCGGACGCGCAGGACGCAAGGCTACGGAAGGCACATTCCTGCCCACGGACGCGGTGGTTGCGCAGGGACAGCAAGATGCACTGAATCCCAATATCATCACGAACCGTATCTGCGATCAGCTTACGAATGTCTGTGCAGCGAATCAGGCGGCGAAGGATCTTTGTACGGCGGCAAAAGCGACTGTTGCGGGGTTGGGGACGAAGGATGCTACGACTGCTACTGCGTTTAATAATGCGCTTGGGTTTTAAGGTGGTGGAAGTTATAGGTTAGACGGTGGTGATTGGAGTTGACGGATGGATTCTGCTAGCAGGCGGGGGTGGACTTGGTTGACGTTGGAAGGAGCATCTCGAAATTTGTAACAAAATAGTTACGAGAAACACGATATCAAATATAAGTTGCAAACGTAATATACTTATTGCGAAATGCAAAATAGTTATTATAAGGATTGTCTGTTCTTGGCAAGTGATAAATATCCCTTCTATATATATTACTACTAACTGCTAAAGTAGTCCCGAGTTTTACTATAGGGGTATGATTAGAGTTGGAGCTATTAGAGGAAAACGGACTATTAGAAATCTATCTAATCGCCTAGAACCTACCTTTCTATATATATTAGTACTAAAAGTTAGTAGAAAATAATACTTATATATGATCCTAGGAATACTAAAATCCTAGGAATGCTAAAATTATAATAGCTTTATAGCTTTATACTTTATTAAGTCTATATTATATATTACCTTTATTACTCTAGCTATAGCTATCTCTATCTAATTTATTACTATAAATTTAATTATTCTAGCTATAAGGTAGCTATATATAATAGGTACTAGGTATATTAAGCTATAATCTATATATTAAGAAAGGAAGTATAAGAGGGAAAAGAAGAATAAGAAGGGGAGAGAAAGTAGAAAGAGAGAAAGTAGGAAGAAAGAAAGTAGAAAGAGAGAGAATAAGAAGAAAGAAGAGTAATAAAGTAGGTAAGAGAGTAAAGAAGAGTTATAAAGTAAGAGAAAGAGAAAGAGTAAAGAAGAATAGTAAAATAGGAAAAGTAAAAAAGAAAAAGAAAGTAAAAGAGAAAGAGAGATTAAATAAAAGAGAAAGAATAAGAAAGAAAGATAAAAAGAGAAGTATTAGTATCTTAGGTATTAGATAATTGATCACTTGTTACTATATAGTAAGACTAATTTAGTATTCTAGTTAATATTACTTAGTATTCTAAGTAGAAGTTCTAGGAGCAAAGAGGTTTTATACTCTTTACTAACTAAGCTATATGATATCATGTGACTAGTTCATATGACCTATAATACTTCTAATACCCTATATCCTAATACTAGCAACTTCTCTTTTATTATTAGTATTACTATATTAGGATTAAGGTAACCTTATCATTATCTCTCTTCTACTATATAGTCCCTCATACCTACTATTGCCTCTATAATATAGGCCTAAAATATATAAAAGATTTACTATAATACGTACTAGAAGTATGGTTTAAAAGAATATAAGGAAAATAGTAGAGAAGATATAGTTTAGAATATAGTTTAAAATATAGCTAAAGATCGATTTAGTTAATTAGAGCATAAGGAAGGATCTTAGTAACTAATAAGAAACTGATAAGGGGTATGCTTTTAGGTCGCTTAGAATCGTATATTAAAATGCTTATAAAAACGCTTATAAGAGAACGCTTAATACAGTTAGTATTATAGTTCTACTAATACTCCTAATCCGTTTCTCTTTACCTAGCCTTCTACTTATATTATAAGTACATTCCTATCAATTAGAGTCTCTAATGATTAGTTTAGATTTATCTTTATTATTACATCTAATGGATTATCCTTACCGTTAATCTATTAGATCTTATATAGCTCTTATTCCTTATACGACTCTCTTAAGCTTATGATATTAATTATAAGACGCTTCTCCTTAGTAGTACTAAGCTTAATAAAGTATTTATAAAAGGAATACAAGTTTATATAAACGACTATCTTAATTAGAGGTAGTCCTAATTCCTTTATAATGCACTTAAGTATTACGCTAATTATGATTCCTATATTAATACTAGCGACTATACTATAAATCTCTAATATAAGGCTGCTTCTTATAACTCTCTTGCTCTTTATTAAGCTCTAGTATATAATATTACCTTTAATAGTAAACTTGCTCTCTGCCTCATTTATGTCTTTATTTGCTAGCATAATGATATACCTTAATTAGGAACTTAAATCTTTATTATTTGCTAGCGATCTATTAATAAAGATAAATAACCTAGCTATTAAGAGGTCTAGGAGGATGTAGTATAGGCCTCTCTTAAGGTTTACCTTCTATTACTTAAAGTACTTATTAAGCGCTATTATCTCGATCTCGTCTAGGTCTTAGTATTATGCTATAACTAATAGATTGAATAATGCTTCTAGCTAGTAGATCAATATAATATACGCGCCTTAAGCGCGCTATTATATGTAGGCCTGCTTATAGTTGCTAGCTTTTACATTAATAGTCTTAAGCTTCTTCCTTTACTTCTTTTATTAGAATAGAAGATTACTTCCTTTCTATATTAAGATATAGCTATTAAAGATTAAAAGGGTACCTTCTACTAGTTTCTCCTTTAGCTTCGCTCTTAATTTAGCCTTTACTAGTTCCTTATCCTTAAGCTTAGCAAACTGCTTATTATAGAAGATAAGGGTATTATCTATCTATATTTTAATAATTCCTACTCTATAGCTATCCTTAGTAATAAGGAAGTAGGAGTTATAGGTTAAAGATCTTATCATAAGCTTCTTCTTATAGTAATAATTATATATTATAAACTAATAAGTCCCTACTTCTATAATACTATAGAGTAGCTTGATCACTATTATGATTATGCTATTAGGGTATAGGTATCTAAATTGCGATAGTAAGTACGCTAAAATGCTTCTAATTAGGTCTAACTTAGATTAAGTATATGCTTAAGTAATATCTTATAGCTATAGCAAAAATCCTAGTAGTATTAATAAGAGGGCAAGCGCTACTAGTATATACTAGCTAGTATATTAAATTGTTAGCGATTGCGTTAAAATAAACTCCTTCCTATAGTTACTATAGCCTATAATTATAAGTCTTGATTTCTCATATAGCTTATCTATAGCCTTCTCCTTAACTTTATTAATCATATAAGCCTTAAAGATACATATATAACTATATACTTTAAGGTTATAGATAATAAAGTAGAAGACTCTTTATCCTAATAAGCTATTAAATTCTACTATTTATAAAGCCTTAAATAGCTTCCTAGGCGTAGTAATATGCTCTTACTACCTTAATTTGATAGCTAGCTTAAGGTCTCCTTTCTTCTTTACTATTATAAAGGTCTATATGATCTTAGTACTACTCTCTTATACTATGATATATATAACTTCTATATCTAAATTAGAGATTAGGCGACGCTTATTCTTTAATCCTCTTAGGCATTTATAGCCTTACTTTTATACTAGTATCTTATGACGATACTAATATACTAGAAGAGGCTCTCCGGCCTCATTATTAGACTCTACTACTAGCGCGTCTTCTAGCGCTAGTATAGCGTCATTAGCGTCTATAGGCGGTAGCTCTAGCGCTTGTTTAATATCTAGATCGATTTCTCCTTATACTACTTATTAAGGTTCTAAATTAGTAGGAAAGTCAACTTTATTACTATACTTATTTATATACTATTCTTTAATAACTATAGTATAGAATTGTATCAGGCTACTAGGAAGTATAATAATATATGTTTCTCTATCTATAAAGATTAGCTTAAATAGTCCTATCTAGCCTTTATCTTTATAGAAGATATAGATATTTAATTAGAAAGGAAGGGAAAGAATTATAGAAGTATTTAGGCTATTTCTTATTATAAGAGTATTATTAACTTGTTATATAGCATATAGTTAACATACTTTACTTATAGCCTTTTAAATTACTTTAGCTTATATAGTGATATTTAGTAATAGTAATAAGTTATCTACTATTTATAAGTAGGCCCTAAAAACGAGTAGAGTAGGCACTAGGCCGTCTAGGCCTACTAAGTCATTCATAGCCTTTATAGCCATTTAGAGGATATTATCTTAATGTAATATCCTTTGCAATTTACTATAGAGTATCATAAAAGCTTATTAAAGGGGGGTATAGTATCTCTCTACTTTTCTAATTAAGTTATAAGCTTTAATAGGGATCTCTTTAACCTAAATTCCTATAGATCTAGCATACTATCTAAATTGCGTAGCTATAAAATTAGTACCTATATTATAAACTACTATATCTAGCAGTTCTTAATATAAATCGATCTAGTATAGCTTTAGTATATCCTATATATATCTAGTAGATATATTATCTAGGAATCTCATAGCCTAAAAGCCTATAGCTAAATCGACTACTTATAGTATAGGCTTTATATTAATCTAAAGTATATCTATAATAACCTTAAAATTAAAGTTATAATTATTTTAAAGTAAGAACTTGAATCTACTAGGTATCTTCTAATTTTTCTAGTATTAGTAATAGTATTCTATTAGCTTCTAAATAGCCTTAGTATCTAGGTTATAGCTAGCTCGCTTTAAGATCTTAGAGAGTCTCTAAATTAATAGGTATCTAAAATGGCGATAAAGTTAATAAAGCTTGCTATTAGTTAAATGATAATAGGCAACTATCTGCTTTAATTAGTTTAAAAGTATCTAGAGATATCTCTATTTTTATATAACTAGGACTCTCAAATTATCTTAAATTAAGACGTTTTCAAGATTGTCTAGCTTAACCTTTAGCTTGTCTATATTACTAATATAAAGCAAGAATGGAGTATTTATTAGTAATATATAAAAGGTGATTAGTCTAAGTAGGATTAAGATATAGACTATGCTTTTTAATATAGCTATACTTTTACTAAACTTAATAGTATATTTTCCTACTAAGTTATTATTTATTTTAAGATCTAAGAATAGCTTTATTAGTATAATATATTAGCCTTTACTTATTATAGAGACTCTTACTATACTACTATTAGGCATAATCTTATAGAAACGTTTTAATAAATAGTAGTCCTTAAATGTGAATACTATTAATCTAAAATAAGGTGATTCTAGAAGTGATTTTAAGGGTGTCTTACTAAGTGAAACGCCTATTCTTAGAGGTGATTTGCTAAGCGAAATGCCTATATTTGGCAGAATGCTTACTTCTGATAAAACGCTTACTTCTAGCGAAATGCTTACTTCTAGTAAAACGCTTACCTCTAGCGAAATGCTAATTAGTAAAACGCTTACTTTTAATAGTTTGCTAAGCAAATCGCCTTCTATAAAAACAGGCAATTTAGGAAATTAAGGCGATTTAGATAGTGATTCAGATAATAATTTTAATATAGAATTATAATATAAGACTATCTTATATTACTTTCCTTCTTTAATAAAAATATCACTTCTTATAAGAGTATATAAGGTTAATTAATCTGCAAGAATTGCTATAGCACTTAGGCTATTAATGCTACTATATTCTATAAGGAATTAGTTACTATAGACCTCTTTTTTATTATTATTATTATTACTATTATCTTTATTTCCTATATAGGTTCTATAAAGTCGTTCTCTTATATTATCATTATTAGACTAGAAGCTATTAACGCTCTTAGCCTCTACTAAGAAGCTATTATACTTTATATACAAAGCATTAAAGTTATTTAACTTCTTCTTAAACTTTATAAATACTGTATTTCTCTTATCCTTCAAGTGTTTTATAGACTAGCAGCCTTCTTTATAATATATATAATACTTCTTTTATAGTAATAATGTTTATAGGCTTTGATTACTATTCTGAAAGTTAGAGCGACCTTGATAGCTACTATTACCTCTTAAAGGACTATAAAAAGCGCCTCTACTAGTACTAAAAGTCTAATCTATATAGAATTAATTAGATTTAGTCTTATTTTTAGAGATAAATTAGTACTACTATTAGAATTACTATAAGGTATCTGAGTATATATACTAATTGCATTAAGGAGTCTAAGTATAGAGAACACGTAGACGAGACTATAGATAGAGGCTTCACTTAGTACGAACCTAAGTCACGTGATATATCACATGACTAGCTCTTACGCATTCTAGCGTAGCTATTTCCTAACTTAACACTCTCTCTAAATAGAAATAAAGGAATACTAAGTGACTATATATATAAAAGCATGCCTAATAGTATGCTAGCGTCTACTCTCCCTAGCTTAGAAGCTAAAAACGTAATAAAAGTAGTATTATAAAACTATAGTAGTATTAGTATAGGTAAAAGAAGGTAGTAAAAGTAGGTAAAAGTAGTAAAAATAGAAAGGAAATAAGAGAAAAAATTAAAAGATATCCTCTAGCAAGCTAGCGCTCTTAGCTAGTACTACTCTCCCTAGTAGAGTACTATGTAGGATGAGGCTCTAGGTAAGGCTCTTCCTAGTAGAGTACTATATAGGATAAGGCTCTAGGTAAGGCTCTCCCTAGTAGAGTACTACGTAGGATGAAGCTCTAGGTAAGGCTCTCCCTAGTAGAGTACTATATAGGAAGATGAGGCTCTAGGTAAGGCTCTCCCTAGTAGAGTACTATATAGGATAAGGCTCTAGGTGAAGCTCTCCCTTATAGTAAACCCTATAGTCTTACTCTTCCTAGTAGTAAGCCTTGTAGACTTATTCTCTCTAGTAGACTTACTCTACCTTTATATCTACTTTTATCTTTAGGTATAGCCCTTAAGCTCCTTCCTCCTATATCTCTCCCTTAGGCTATCTAGTATAAGCGTAGATATAGAAGGCAGACTAAATAAAGAAGGTAAAAGTAGGGATACTAAAGTATATAAGAGTAGAAGTAAAGCAAGATGAAAGTAGAAGTAAAGCGAAGCTAAAGTAAAGTAGTTATATAAAAGTAAGCTTTATAAAAGCTTAAAAATTTATTAATTTATAGATAATTTATAGGTAGTAAAGATAATAGCTAAGAAAGGTAAATAAAATAGTAGTTATATCTAAATTTCAAGGCTAAAACTCTAGTAGGTTATCTACAAATTAAGGAAAGAAGTAAAAAGAAGCTAAAAAGCTTAAAAGAATTGCAATTTATAGATTCACTTAAAAATTAAAGATATAAAGGCTAAAATTAAGTATTAACAGGCATATACCTAGAATTTAAGGCTATAACTCCTAGTAAATTATCTATAAATCTAAGTAAAGAAGTAAAATCGATCGAAATTTAAGTATTACTATACCTAGCAAGCTAGATTTAAGATTAGATAAAAACGTAAAGAGGCTAGCCCCTTCTTAGGCTTTATATATCCTAGTAGGCAGTATACCTACTACCTTACTATATAATCTCCTTATATTTTTAAGAAGGTAAAGGCTATTTTAAGAGGTAGTATCTCTAAGATTAGATAAGAATCATAAGCTTAGTATAGCTTATATGATATGAAAGAGGCTGAAAGTAGGTCGGATTTAGTAGTGAGAAAGGTTTTTAGAGGTGAAGGAAGGTTTAGATAAAAGCTGAAGCTTGTATTTAGCTCTATAGAAGCTTATAGATACTATAATTATTATTAAAGCTAGATTTTATATAGTGAATATAGGTAAAATGCTTTAGAAAATTGTAGTAAAAACTAGCAAATAATAAATCTAGCTAGGTATAAAAAATATTTTAGTAAAAAGATTAGATAAATACTATAAGCTTATATTTACCTCTTTAAAGCAATTATTAAAGCGGTATTAAGTATTAGGAGCTAGTGAATATAAGTAGAATATATTAGAGTAATCTAGTAAGAACTAGTAGATAACAAATCTAGTTAGGCGAGAAAAATGTTTTAGTAAAAAGATTAGATAAATGCTATAGACTTATATTAAGTCTTATAAATACTATATTTATTATTAAAGGTGCATTTTACTCTAGTAGATATAGATAGAATGTTTCAGGTGAAGTTAGTAAAGACTAGAAGATAGTAGGTCTAGTTAGGAGTAAAAAAAAGTTTTTAGTAAATAGGGATTAGAAAGGTAGTAAAGCTTGCATTTAGCTTTATAGAAGCTTATAGATCCTAAAAATTGGCGTGAAAATAGGATTCTACTAGTAGTAGAAGTAAGTAGAATATTTAAATAAAGTTAATAAAGCTATAGAATTATAGATATAGCTAGATTTAAGGATTTAGTAGTAAGAAGAAGTTATAAGAACTAAGCTTACTAGTTCTTACTCTCCTACTAGACATAATGTAATAGATTTAACTATAATTAGCTTTAAAGATAGCTACCTTAGTAGTAAAAAGGGTTACTACTCTTTAAATACTACCTGCTTAAATTTTAGATAGATTTAATAGTAAAGAGAGTATATCTCTAGTTATAGTAGTTCCTTTTAATATATAGCCTTTATATATAGTTCATAGGGCCGTCCTATACCATATTTAGGGGTAGTAAGCCTAGGCACTATATATCGCTAGTAAAATATCGATTTTTAAGTAGAAATAGGATAAAAAGGACTATAAAATCAAGTGTTTTTCGTTATAGAAGCTTTACTAGCTCTCTTACTAGTATAGGATAGCAGATTTAATAGTAAATACTATTAAGATAGCTGCCTTAGTAGTAAGAAGGGTTACTATTCTTTAAATAACTATCTACTTAGAAGGATTTCAATTTCTAATAAGAAAGAGAAGGATTTCTTGCTAGACTCTTTATATTACTAGAGCTTTATAAGAGGGTATCTTAGCATTTCGTCCTATATATATATATGTAAAGTGAATTTGATTTCTAGTAGTAAGAAGGCTATAAATCAAGTGACAAACTAGCTAAGAGTATTGTATATTATTCTATAAAGCTCATTTAGATTATAGAAATAATTTTAAATAGTTTCTACTAATAGTAGAGGTTAGTAGAATGTCATATAAGGTCGTACGAAGCTAGAATTAGTATATAGAAGCCTAATTAGTTAGTAAATATTAATTTGGAAAGTATAGTAAGTACGACTAGATTTATAAACTTCTAGAAATAGTAGATAGATTTATAGACTTCTAGAAATAGTAGTAGGTATAGATACAAGTATAAGTATAAGTAAGAAGGTTTATAGCTCCTTTAAATATTACTATTTAGACTAATGCTCCTAATAAGGAATATCCTTAAAAGCGTTTAGATATCTTATAAGGTACTATATTATACTAACCTAGAAGCTTATAACCTATTAGAATTACTATAAGGTATCTAAATATATATACTAATTATATTAAGGAGTCTAAATATAAAGAACACGTAGACGAGACTATAGACAGAGGCTTCGCTTAGTGCGAACCTAAGTCACGTGACATATCACGTGACTAGCTCTTACGCATTCTAGCGTAGCCATTTCCTAACTTAATAGCTACTATCTATTCTTTATTACTTGCTTTCCTAATCTTCTTTCTTTTAATTATACTATGATTACTAATTATAATTAAGCGTAAATACTATAATAGGTATCTATAAGAGTAAAGATATATATCTTATATTCCTTGATATCATTATAGATAGTAATGACTTAGTCTTAAAGAGTATTTTTACTCTAATAGTTAAGAGCTAGATATACTTAGATCTTTGCCAATTGATTAAAGAGTATCTATAGACACTCTAGTATATCTTTATTATCGCTAGCTAGCTCCTACATAATGCTTAAAAGTGACGTACTATACTATTCTACTATATATTGCTAGCGATTCTCTAATATCTTAAATTCCTCTTATATATACTTTATAAGAGAGTAAAAGTTTAACTACTTTCTAGTAAGAGTATTATAGTAGAACTCTAATACATTATCTTTTAGTATAGTTAAGAAAGCTTAGTAATATAGATAAGAGAGGAAATTTGTATTAGTATAGTTCTTAAAGAAGATCTTAATCTTAAGGCTAAGTACATTATATGCTCTACTATTATACTTCTACTTCTTATTATAGTATAGCTTTAATAAGTTAATTATCTACTTTATAATAATCTTATTATTTAGTACTAGAGGCATTATGCTTTTATATTCTAAGTCTCCTTACTAGAAGGGAGGAAGAATTAGTAGTATGCCTTACTTAAAGTTATTACGATTACTACTATTTCTAATACTACTAGCATTCCTATAATTATTATAATCGCTATTACTCTTTAATTTGCCGCGATTTAGAGACTTATAGCATTCTAGGGAATAAAAAGCATATTAAGCTTAATCTTATTTAAATGCTATAGCTAAATCCTCTTCATACTAGACTACTCTAAATTGCAAGTTAATAAGATAAAACATCTTTACTTTATGCTCTATCTTACTAGTAAATAATGCTTTAAGTCTTACTACCTTTTTAAGGTTCTTGCCTCTTAGATTATTAATCTTTTATTAAAGAGAAAGGTTATCTTTATACGCCTTTCTAACTTAATTAATAATAATAAGCGTCATATTAGACCTCTAAGGATTAGGCTTATTAGGCTTCTTTATATTATTAGGCTTATTAGGTCTCTTATCCCTTTTAGGGATATCTTTTTATTAAGTATATAAGTATCCTTAGACTTATTCTTAGACTACTATTAGAATGCCTAATCTGCATAGAGGTTTCTTTATAGTTAGAGGTTTTAGCGATATCTATTAGAAAGGTTAATATAATAAGAAAGATATAGAAATAAAGTTTTCTTCAATTATACTTTAAATTTATATAAGAGTAGAAGTATATGCTATATTATAGCTATATTGCTACGTCTTCCTTAGTCTATTAATATCTCCTCTCTTCTATTAAAATGTCTACTAGAGCATCTTATATATCTTCTTTCTTACTTATAAAGACCCTATTCTTTTATAGGTTACTTTATAAAGTTAAGATATTATTCTTATTATAATTAATAAATGTTTTTACCTTCTATCCTTTAAAATAGGTTTGAAAGAATTCCTATAATGCCTTATCTTTCTATTATTTTATTAAGTAGAAGCATATATAATAGATAAGGAAGCTATTTAGTATAGTATACTTGATATTATTAATATTAAAGATGTCTATTAGTTATCCTTATATCTTCTTATCTACCTTATAAGCATATTTTAGTAGAATTAGGATTATGATAAGTCGGCCTTAGTAAGGTTTTCTTTAAAGTAGCTAAGTATCTAGATCTAGTATTAAAGCTTATGAATAAATAAGAGGTATACTTCTAAGGCTTAGAGCTCTACCTTTTCTACTATTGTTAGCACTATTATTATCGCTTAATTTGACTATTATTTTCTTTAGGTATTTTAGACCTAGAAGAAGTAAATTTAAGGTAGAAAATTTAAAGGTTTTTAGGGGAGAAGAGGAAGCTCATATAGCTTTAAAAGTGTATTACTTCTTAATAAAACGTTCCTTTATTATAGTTAGTTGGTCTAAGAATAGCTACTCTATTATTTTAGTTAGTTAGTCTAAGAGCTTATAAAATAAGTTATTCTATATAGTAGATACAGCTCTATTAACTAGTTAGTTAGTATATAGAAGCTTTTAAACCTCTAGATAATAATGTCTATAGACTTCTCTATACTTAGTTAGTCAAGGCTAAGAGAGTATATAGATATTATTATTGCGATTCTTTAGTATAGGAAATAGACGCGTTATTTTAATTAGTTAGCCTAGTGCTATTTTCTATCTCTTCTAGTTAAAACCTTACTACTTTATAGCTATCTCTTATAAGATGAACTACTAATTAGTATTAGTATCTTAGGTATTAGATAATTGATTACTTATTATTATATAGTAAGACTAATTTAGTATTCTAGTTAATATTACTTAGTATTCTAAGTAGAGGTTCTAGAAGTAAAGAGGTTTTACACTCTTCGCTGACTAAGCTACGCGATGTCATGTGACTAGTTCATATGACCTATAATACCTCCAATACCCTATATCTTAATAGAAAGAGAATAAAAAGAAAAAAGAATAATAAAGTAAATAAAAGAATAAAGAATAGGTATAAAGTAAAAAGGAAAAAGAGAATAAAGAAGAGTAATAAAATAA
>QGMI01001003.1:0-14385 GCA_007821535.1 Lachnellula occidentalis | reverse complement strand
AATATATTTATATAGTTTATTAGTTTAATACTAGTATAATAAAGAAGAGATTCTAGTTCTTATTTAATCTTAAAAAGAAAGGCATTTAAAAGAGGATTATATAATAGTTAGTTTAGGAAAAGAATAGAATATTAGATATACTTACTTCTCCTTTTTAATATAATTTAAGGATTATAATAGTACTTTACTTACACTTGACTAACTTATATACTAGGTTAGTTATATAGATAATAACTAAGGTCTTAGTTTATATATTAGGTAATTATTACTATAAGAGATAAAACTCTACTAGTTAGGAGTTAGACTTATTATAGCATTTAGTAAGCTTAAGGATATTATATATATTTCCTAAAAGGCTTAATATTATAGAAGGGTATAGATAGGCAAGAGAATCTAGGAATAACCTTTAGTATTACTATATATAAAATAGAATATAAAGCTAGGAATAATATACCTATTGAAAGTGATCAGCTGATGGCGATCACGTGCAAGGCTAACTAGCTGTAGTACTACTTGTATATAAGAGAGAGCTTTCTCCTCTAGAAAGATCAAGCAATTAAGCAACTTACTAAACATACTTTACTTGCTCTACTTACGCTTTCACTTAGTTATATCATATGACCTACTTTACCCCTACGCTAAAGTAACCGTTTAATAGGTTATGAGCCCAGCGACTTCTAGAGCTAAGTCACTTAACTAAAGAAGATTAAAAGAACGGATCTTACTAACTATAATATTATGTAAGGATAAGCTACCCCTAGGAAAGGATTAGATCTTATCTCTAATACCTTCCTAGACTATATCTTACCTTAGAAATATTACTAATAGTCAAGAAAGACTAGAAATAGAGTAGTTACTACTCTAGATACTTAAGTTATGATCGTCTAGCAATTACTAAGAAAAGGGCTATATGAACTCCTTTCATAGCAAAATGTAGAGATCTGACTTAAAAACTTATCTCCTAACCCTTAGAGTTCTAAATAATTATGATCTAATATACGTAGATCGCTTAGCCTTAAGAACTAGCGTAGAATAAAACACGCTAAAACGACCTAAGACTATAAGCTTAGAAAATCTTAAATCTAACCTCCCTATTACCCCTTAACCTGCTATTATATTTATTATGCAAAATAGCTATTATATCATAGAATATAGGTAATAGTATAAGTATAGTAGATAATATAACTAATAAGAGATATTCTTTATAGGAATTATAAGAAATACTAAAGTGACGGTTCCCTAAGGATACTACCTATACTCTATAGAATACTAAGACTTAAAAACTCTCTTACTTATAAAAGTATCTACTCTTTAAACTAGATTTATTTCCTTACTATACAAACGCTCTTATAAATACTCCTTTTACCTCTTTCAACTTAGACTAAGATTAAAAGACTAATTCTAAATACTAACCTTCTAAATCTAAATAATTATCTATAGACCTAGAAGATATTATACCTTAGGCCTTAGATATAAGCATTCTATTATCTATACTATTATCTCTATCCTTAACCTTAATCTTTAGATTCTAAGTTCATAATCTATTATATAACTATTACTAAGATAATCCTAGTTTACCTATATGACTATTCTTTAATTTCTATAATAAAGCCTTGCTAAGAACCCGTAAACACGTATATTAGGATATCAAATCCGAATATATTTAGCAATAGCTTTAAAGACTAAATCTTATGCCTCCTCCTCTCTTACTACTATACTAGACCTTGACGAATTAAACTAGATTATCTAAGACTACCAAATAGTCTTAGCACTTGTTAATAAAAACTACTTATACCGAAAAATCATTAATAGCAAGCTCCTTCAACTAATAGTACATATTAATAAGATAGAAGAGGCTTTCTAGGGCTATAAAGACAAATAAGAAGAACTCTAAATCTAGGGGTAGAGTACTATAGAGGGGAAGGTTAATAAGGTAGCTATAGATTTCTTACTAGAAGAGGGAGTCAAGAAAGTCACCTTTAATAGTATTAAGAAGGATAACTTAAAGCTTCTTCTTACCTAGCTTAAGGAAAGATTTAGGCTTTAAAGTATAATAGTCTTTAATACGCTCTAAGGATAGCTTTTTAACCTTTATCTAGATAATATAATAGGTATTATAGAGTATAATAACAAATTCCTTTAGCTAGATAAAGAATTAAAACTTCTTAGTAACCTTATACGACTTCTAATACTATAGATAGTAGGCCTATACCTAAATAGCCTCTCTTCCTAATATGAAAACTTTAAGTTAAATTAGATCTCTACAAATGATTATATTAATATAGTTAAGTCTAGAATAGCCCTAAAGGATCTCTAAAAAGTAACCCTAAAGGAGGAATCATTAATGTAGTATTCTATAACTAGGGCTATATATTCTAATATCCCTAGATTAACTACTAATAAGCTTATAACTTAATATAGGCACTATAGGAAGTCATACTATAATAAAGCCGAATGTATAGTAAAACACCCCTACCTAAAGGTAGCGCTAGATAAATGCCTAAAAGATAAGAAGGAATACTAAAAAAAGGTTACTACCTTAAAAGTCAAGTATAATACTACTTTAGCTAATAGGTAAGAGGAGAGATTATATAGTATACTTGCAATTTATAAGTATGCTTCTATATTTAAACTAGTATTTAAAATTGATAAATAGCAACTATAGTAGCTTAAACTCTTATCTAGCGCTTAGATTAAACTTAACTAGAAGTATAAACTCCTTTACCTAAAGCTAGCTACTAACCTATAAGCTAGGTAATGCCTAGAATAGCTATAAGGGCAAATCTATACTTAAGCCAAGATAATATCTATCTTCCTTCTATCTATCTTATTAAATGTCCTTCCTATCTTTTTCTCTTTCCTATTATTTATCTAGGACTTATGAAATAGCCTCTTATAATACCTACTAGAAATAGTATTCTTTATACTATTATCTACCCTTTTATTAACTCTCTTAGGAAAACCTAAGCTATAGTAGCTATTATATCTCGCTTTCTTTAGTAAATCTCTATATATCTTAGATAATACTAAAACTACTCTTATAAGTTAAATACTAACCTTACTTAAGAATGCATTTATCTTAGATAGTAGATATACCTAGCATATATTTTATAAATAAGAATTCTTTAAGTTAATTAAACCCCTTAACCTTAGTAAGATTAGTATAGTTATAGGTATTAGAGGATATACCTTAAAACTATATAAAAAAGGTACTATAATACTACTAGTCCGGATAAAAGATAGTATTATAGGATAGCTTTAGATCTATAATATTATTTATTATCCTAAACTTAAGGCAAATCTCCTTTCCTATCTAAGTTTCATTTGAAGTAAAATAGAGGTTTACCTAGAGGATAATAGTACTAGCCTTACGATTCGTAGAAAGAAGCTAGTAACATTTACTAGATCGATCTATCAAGACCTTTTCTATCTAGATATTAATACTAAATTACTAAAAACCTATATTAATCTCCTAGGATATATTAACTAGACTTGGGACTTATATTAAAAATGATAGGCATATATAGTATAAATCTAAAAACCTTTTAATGCTCTATAAACCGACTACTAAAATAGGTCCTAGTATTAAGCATTAGTAGCATTTACTACTAAGGAAGTATACGCGATTTAGTATAAGAGATTTAGGTACTTTAGTAAGGATAATTTAGAAAAACTTTAAAAAATAACTAATAGACTTAACCTTAAGGTACTACTAGCACTATATACCTATGAGGCCTACTTAGAAGGATGAATAACTAAGGCCCCTTATAAGGGATATATCAACTTAGGTAGATACCTGGATAAGTTGATTTATATAGATACTATTAGCCTAATAAGACTAGCATAAGATAGCTCTCTTTACTTTATCTACTTTTACTATAATAAGACTAAAGAGGTTGAAATTTATATAATGTAGACTAAATTAGAAGCCCTAGGCAAGTTTAAACTCTTTTAAGCATCTTGCTATAGATGAATCATAAGGCTCTAGATAGATAATAGTAGGAAATATATCTCTAAGGCTTTTTAGCTCTACTTTATAGAGATAGGAGTCCATTTTGAACTATTAGTATTATATAACCCCTAGATAAATAGTACTATAAAGAGAATTAGAAAAACCTTTTAGATAATTGTAGAAACCCTAATAAAGAGCTTTAAATTTAACCCTTCCTAGTAGCCTAAGCTATTATGAATAGTAGTATACCTTTATATATAAAGACTATATAATATGCTTAATATAATGCCATTTAAAGCTATATATCTCTATAAACCATTTATCTACTATCTTAAAATTATTAACTCTCTAGTATAGTTTATTAATAGAAAATAAACTAAAACTAAGCCTTAGGAAAATCAAGTTACTAAAGGAAGGCTAATTAGCTATAAAGGTAATTATATTTACTAAATACTTATAGATAATAGATAGATTTGAAAAGCTTATAGTATCTATATTATTAAAAAAGTACTAATATCCGTAAAACCTAAAATCTTTAAGATAAACCTTAGGCTAAAAGGATACCTTAACTAAATACCTATCCTAGGCTTAGCTAATATAAAACGCCTAGTACCTATATTACTAGCAAAACTACCTATATAGAAAGTCCTACAAATTATAAAGATCCTAGATAATAGCAAGAAGGAGCTAGTAGGCATTTCAAATATCTCATTATAAGATATATAGTAATTAAAACTACTAAAGCCTAAATTAGTAATAGCAATATACTTAGTCTTAAATATCTACCCTAGCTAAGAATATCTTTATATACTAGATAATAACTCCCTAAGTACTATATCCCCTAGTATACCTATACCCTGAACTCTAGTTAAGGAATGACCTACTAGGCATTCTAAACTCTACTATCTAGACCTTAACTTACTAGATCTAATCTTACTATTTACTCTCTTATTAAAAGAAAACGTAAATACTTTAAATAAAACTAATAAAAAACTAAATATACTACTCTATCTTATAGCTAAATATATACTTGCTAAGGCTAATTTAACTAAGCCCTTTAAACTATAATACTATAAGGAAGCAATAGTAAATCCTAAGTATAATAAGTAGATAGAAGCTATAAAAGATAAGTATAAATCTCTACTAGAGAACTATACCTAGGACCTAGTAGAACGACCTATATACTAGCAAGTCCTTCCTAGAAGATAGATCTATAAGTATAAGTAGGAACCCTAAGGTACTATTATCTACTATAAAGCCTACTAGGTAGTCTATAGCAATTAATAGAAGGAGGGCATTAACTATACTAAAACCTTTACTATAGTAGTTAAACTAATAAGCTACTAGCTTATCTTTATAATAGCATTAGCTCTTAACTAGGAAATCGACTAAATAGATATTAAAACTGCCTTTCTTTATAAGGTAATAGAAGAAACTATATATATAGAATAACTAACTAGCCTAGATAATAGCTTAACTAAGGTATATAAACTAAACCAAGTACTATACAGCCTGAAATAAGTACTAAGGGTATAGTATTAAACTCTAGTAGTATTCCTAGAAAGTATAGGTTTTAAAGTATTAGATACTAATATAAGTGTATTCTATAAATATAAGGTCATTATTATAGTCTATATAGATAACTTTCTTATTACTAGAAAGGACTATATAGAAATCAATACTATTAAAGTAGTATTAAATAAATGCTTCTAGATAAGCAATCTAGGTCTAATTAGATACTACCTAAAGATAACTATTACTTGAGACTAGCAAAATCGAGTCCTATGACTTAGCTAGAAAGCTTACCTATCTAAGGTCTTTTATAACTTTAGAATAAGTGACTATAAGCCTATAGTCACTCCTATAGATACTAGTAGTACCAACTTAATAATAGACCTAGTATATTAAGCCTCTATGAAAGATATTAAAGAATACTAATAAATAATCGGCTTACTTATATATGCTATACTAGGTACTCGACTAGATATTACCTTTATAGTATCTATAGTTAGTAGGTTTGCCTTAAATCTAGCTCCTACCTATATTACTATAGCTAAAAGGATCCTATAGTACTTATAAGGTATACTTAACTATAAACTTATATTCTAAGGGGACCTAGAATCACTTACTAGGTACTCTAATGCTAATTAGGCTAGCTATAAGGATACTAGGAGATTAACTAGTAGGTTCATTTTTAATATTAGTAGTAGAGCTATTAGTTAGTTATCTAAGAGATAACTTATAATCTCCCTCTCCTCTTATAAATCTAAACTTAGAGCCTAAATAGAATCCGTAAAGGAAGTAGTATAGCTAAAGAAGTTTCTCTCTTAAATCTTATATAAACCTAAGGTAGTAGTAGTAATATACTATAATAACTAAGGTACTATTACCTTAATAAAGGAAACTTAATTTTATACTTAAATAAAATATATCAATATAAAATAAAAATGGGTTCAAGAGGTAGTAGCTAGCAACTATATAATCCTAGAATACATTCCTATAGCTAAATAAGTAGTAGATAGACTAATAAAGCTACTTCTAAGAGATAAGTTTAAATTCTACTATATAATAATTAAGGTCGAAAAAGTTATATAACTAAGGATATAAAAAATCAGTTTCTCTATTAAAGTCGATTAGGTATAAACTTTAATATATAAAATAGTCATATCTTTACCTTAGTTATATTATATTTAAATTATAATAAAACGTAATATATACTTATAAAGTTATTAGATAAGAAAGTCATATATATAAGTAGGTATAAGGTAAAGTAGGTATACCTAATACTAAAAAAGATAAAGGGACAGCCTATACCCTATATTAAGTATATACGACCTATTTTAAGCTTCTTTATAATACTAAGACCTCTATTATTCCTAAATATTTTTTAAACTACTAAATCCTCTATAAAGACTTATTTCTCCTAACGTTTACTATAGTAGTAGACTACTAATAGGCCATTAGCCTTATATTTACTAAATAAGAAGCAATTAACCTACTAAACCCCTATATGCCTAATATCGAAGTACTTGATAGTAGATCAATAGTAGTTAAAATTCAAACTATAGCTTAGCTCCTTTATAAATCTAAAGAATATTTTATTAACTTAGAATCTAAAGATAAGGTCTATTATAAATGATACCTAGAATTACTATAGCTCTTAATCTATATCCCTATTAGTTATACTAATAGCTACAAGAAGATAAGTTAAGCTTTTAATAATTTTAGCAACTTTAAAACTTTTAAAAGATTCTTCAACTTTAAACCCCTTATATAATATATAAAAGGCAAAGGTCTAGTAAAACTAAGGAATGTAATATATATTAGTATCTTTTATATAAAAATAGTAAACTAGATTAGAATAGGTAATGCTTAGAAAGATACTAACTAGTATATCTAGGTAGTAATAATTGCTAAAATAGAACTAAGGTCTAGTAAAATCTAGATCTATAACTATAATACCTATATTAAGTACCCTAGTACTAAAGAAATTAACTAGTACGATCTTAGTATTAGTATATAGTATAAGTTTATCAACTTTTACAAGATAGATTAAAAGATAAACTTTTCTTAAGCTTAGATTGCTAGTAATTCTACTAGTAACCCTAATAGTACTTGCCTTATCCGAATATTTAAATAGCTCTCGAATATCTTATTATCAAAATACTAGATAATATAACTATAGTCTTAAACTAGGTCCTAATAATACAGGTTTATCCTACTTATTCTCTCCTAGGCTAGACGCTCTATTGCTAGCCCCTCTAGTAATAGATATGCCTTGCCTGATAATTACTAAGCTCTATAGTCCTACTTAAATTTACAGGCTGACTTACTAGCTAGGTCTATTATATTAGGCTTAGCATTATGATCTCGTTCTCTAGCTAAATCTCTTCCCTATATGCCTTCCTACTTAGTATTACTAGCTATTAGAACGTCACGTTAACCTAGTAGGCTATACGACTCCTAAACTTAAGCCGATATATCAACTTATATAGCAGATAGGCATTTCGAAATAGAGGAAGTTCTAGAGATAGATAATAAAGCAACTATATAGCTACTCAACTAGATAGATACTATAATACTAATAGATCTAGTACTACTACAAATAGATGATATAGAGGTCTTCAACCCTATATTAGCCTCACTAATAGGCTCCTGTACTAGGTCTCTACCCTAGCCTAGTATACTAGCTATAGGAGTCCTAGAGGAGGAGATTAAAGAAGGGAGTAATATATTAGCTAGAATAGTACTACCATTTAGACTAAAGATGCCTCTACTAAAAAGAAAGGGCAAGAAGCTAGCGAAAAAGCTGAAGAAAAGGTTGCCTAGGTTTTAAAGGTATTATACTTAGATCTTTCTCTTTAATTCGTGATTCTTACTTATTTCCTACTTTGTTTTATAGACTACTTAGTTAGTAGGAGTTCTTATCTACTTTATATTTGCTAAGACCTAGTTTTATCTAGCTTCTAGATTATGCTTAAGAAATAGTTATATTTATTATCTCTATTCTTATATAAGCTCTCTAGTTTCGTCTAGTTCCCTCTAGTTGACCTTAAGCAGGAGTATTAAAAGTAATCAGCTAATAGTAATCATATATAAGGCTAACTAGCTATAGTACTACTTGTATATAAGAGAGAGCTTTCCCTTCTAGAAAGATTAAGCAATTAAGCAACTTACTAAACATACTTTACTTGCTCTACTTACGCTTTTACTTAGTTACATCATGTGACCCACTTTACCCCTACGCTAAAGTAACCGTTCAACAATACCTTTGCTAGATAATAATATAATTAGCTTTTAATTAATAATCCTTATTTTAGAATTATAAAACTTACCTTAATATAGTCCTTTAAAGTACTAGTATCTTATTAAGGAATTATATCTAGGTAATAGTTATAATGCCTTTTATAAGAAAGAAGAATATAATCTTTAGATAAAGGTAGATAAGGCTATAAATAACTATCTTAGGATACTTCTTAGATCTTTTTATATTATTTAACTATATAAAGATATTAAGGTATAGTATTAGAAACTAGTAATTAAAAGAAATATTAGAAAAGAACTATAAATTTAGATAGAGAGAAGAAGGAATATATAAGAAAGAACTAGTATTAGGTTAGCTAAAGGATAAATAGAAGCTAGTTTAATCTAAATTAAACTTGCTACTAAAAATGCTTAAAAGTATAAATAGGAAGGACTAATACTAGTACCCTAATACCCTATTAGTATAGTCTTAGGATTATATATAAAGCAATCTTAGCTAGAATGCTATATATATTCTAAAGGAACTTAAGTTATACTAATTTTAATCTTTCTTAAAAGGTAAACTACCTAGCTAGTAATTTACTAAGATAATCTAGATATAGCTTTACTTTTAGTAATAGAGGGTAGATACCTTCATATATAGTAAATAGCCTATTCTATTAATACAAGGCAGTACGCTATCCCTATTATAGTACTAGCTTAATTTTCTAGTAATAACTTCTTTAACTTCCTCTTTACTCTATTAAAATTACCTTTCCTTAACCTAAATAGTATATAATCCTTTAAACTACCCCTAACCTATTAAATACATTAAAGATTAATCAAATATATCTTAGAATTAGTTATACTAAGTCTATAAAGTAGTCTTAAAGCTTTTTATCAAGTTTTTAAACTTAAGTTTACTAGAGTGAATTTTTATAATATATCTCCTTTTCTAACCTATTTCTTAGAGCCTTTTCTAACCTAATAAATAGTTATTTCCTTTACTAAATTAGTAATCTATATATAACTTATATGCTTAAATATCTCTCTTATATTTATATTACTATAAGCTTCATTTTATTACTTTTTTAAGTTAGATAGGTAGTTATTATATAAATGTTATCTCTAAGGTAGTATCTATCTCTTTATAGTATAGAATACTATAACCTCTTATATTTAAATCTTAAGGTATATCTTAGTCTATATGTATTACCCTTCTACCTATAAGTTATAGCTTATAATTTAAGTAAACCCTTTTTAATTTATAGCTTCTTTTCTTAAATTTACTCAAGTTTCTAGTAAAGGTAGAAAAAGATAGGTATCTAATACTATGCCTACCTTATACTATTTTTATACGTATACCTTTCTTTTTTACCTTACTCTTAGCATTATACTTCTTTAATACTATAAGTATATCTATAATTTATTTTCTTATCTAATTAATCTTATCCTTTATATATACCTAAAGCTATAGCTAAAAGTAGGTATAGCTTAGTATTATGATCTCTTAATGCTATAAGTATACTTATAATTTATTTTCTTATCTACTTAATCTTATCTTTTATATATACCTAAAGCTATAGCTAAAAGTAGGTATAGCTTAGCATTACGCTCCCTTAATGCTATAAGTATACCTATAATTTGTTTTCTTATCTAATTAATCTTATCTTTTATATATACCTAAAGCTATAGCCGAAAGTAGGTATAGCTTAGCATTATAATCTCTTGATACTATAAGTATACTTATAATTTATTTTCTTATTTGCCTAGTTATCTATATTATACTTTATTTATACTTTAATATTAAAGACCTAAAAGTAATACTAAGTTATATTTAATAATCTTTAAACATTTAACTTGCTAAGGCTAATAGCTAGTTATTAGTATATATTATACTAATATTAAATAGAACTTATAATATCTAACTATAGATAATAAATTTCTTATATCATACTAGTACACAACTAGCTAGAAGTTAGAATGAGATAGCATAAAGTATTAAGTAGAAGATCAAATGCCTAAAGGGCTATAAGTACTTATAGAAGGATATTACTACTTTACTATTAGGCACTTTTAAGATTTATATAAGTTATCTTTAGATTTCCTAAAACTATAAGTATACTAACTTATACCTAGCTATATAAGAGGCAATATAAGTTATATAATATATAAGTATATATACTTCTAAGTTTTAATTCTTATTCTTAAGAAAGAATTCTTTCTTCTACTATAAATACTTAGAAATAAACGGCTAGATACTAATATAATAATAGTTTTAATATATAAGACTCAGCTTCTAAAATCCGCTCTTATATTAAGGTATATTTCTATTACTATTAGTATTATGCTAGGACTAATATAGTATAAGAAGTATATAATATCAAGCTACTGCCTAGTATTAATTACAAGAAGCTAAGCTAGTAGGTTATTATTTTTCTTTTCTTAACTCTCTTTTCTTATTTAGATTTACTTTATATTACTTTAACTTTACTTCTTATTTGCCTTTTTATCTATCTAATATAATATTCTTCTTTATCTTCTCTAGCCTTTTACCCCTTATACTAGTTATATACTAATATTATTCTAGTAAAGAGTCTATAAAGCTAAAGCAGGAGATGTCTTTAGATAATAATAATAAGGAGCTCTTATAAGTACTAATTATATAATAGTTATTAGTTAGTAGAATGCTAATACCTAGATAGCATAAAGTTATATAGTACTAAAAAGAAGAGGTTAAGTAAAAAGAAGAAGCTAAAGAAACTAGTTAAAGATAATAATAATAATAATAAGTAAGTAGTAACTATATAATAGTTATTAGCTCGTATTATACTAATATACGTATAGTAATAAGGATAAGGTCCTAGTATAAAAGATTAAAGCATAGAAATAGCAAGTGTATATATATGCTTTTATTATCTTAGTTCTTTTTCTCTATATTCTTCCTTTCTTACTCTAGCTTTTAAGTTATATATAAAGTATTATTTTCCTTCTTATTCTAGCTTTTAAGTTATATATAGAATATTGTTTTCCTTCTTATTCTAGCTTTTAAATTATATTTAGAGAAGTTAATCTTATAAGGTGATATGATAGTAGGCATCGTAATAATCTTATGCTAATATAATACTAGGCCCTAGCTAAGACTCGCCCTTTATGAATCCCTCACATTAACGTCTATATGAAGACTTTTAGAGCTACTATTATTAATACCTTCTAAGCAATTTAGTAGTATAGAGCTAAGAGATTTAGTACTAATCCTCCTCTAAAGATAACTAATTCCTAAGAAGCTAGCTAAATGCAAGGAACCTACTAGTAGCTAACTAGAAGGTTTAAATCTAGTATAAATCTACTCTAGCTTCTAGAATGACACTTTATATAAGTATGTTACTAGTCTAGTACTACTAGAGGTTTAGACTTCTTCTCTATCTAATTATCTAGATCTAATAATACTAGGCAAAGATAATACTAATAAAGGCCTAGGATTTAACCTTAATGATTATATTAATAATATATTCTAAGTAACCTTACTAGTAGCATCCCTAGAGCAAGTTAATATAATACTAGCTAAAATAGTATCCCTAAAGTAAGTTAGTATAGTACTAGCTAAGGTAGTTAATTAGATATTCTTTATAAAGAAACTAGTATAGCTAGGGCTAAAGAAATAGAAGTTTAAGTAAGTTATATCTTTTTTCTTTCTATTTTCATTTAACTTTAAGTATATTTACTTAAATATAATCTCCTTAATTACTTGTTTCATACTATAATTCATTATTAGGAGTACTATAGTAGTATTATACTAATAGTCTACTAGTAGTAGAGCATTTATTTCTAATGCTAATGCCTATAAGCAGGTTGCTTATATAAACCTAGCTAGCTTTATTATTCTACCTTTTATAAAAGGGTAGTCTAATAAACTCTAGGTTAAATAATAGGAAGGTATTAAGTCTATAGTAGAATGTAGAGGCTAAATTATACTTAAGTAAGTGCTTAGATTAAAGATAGTAGAAAAAGAAGCTAAGTTATACCTAGGTATATTAAAGAAGTAAAATACTAAGATAGTCCTAGTAAATCATAAGCAAGATAGGTATTTTATATAAATAAAGTAATCTATTATATACAAGTTATAAATGTAATAGAATACCTCTTCTATAAAGCTATTCTTCTTTAGTAATTAAACTATAATAATATGCTAAGTCATTTAAAGTTAGCTTTTCTAGTATTAAAGTTAAATGTTTTCTTAATTAATTCTATCATATCTTTTAATTATTAAAGTATATACTTACAACTATAGCTTATAACTATAATAGGTATATAGATATATGCTACTTATAATTTAATTAGGTAATAATTAGCGACATGATTATATAAACCTAATATGTAGTAGTAATAGGGTAGAGCTGACGATGCGATATGATTAGCCTCGGAACGTTTCTTTTATACCTTAAAGCCATTTTATGATTCTCTTTATTTATAAGATATATATTATATCCCTTACTTGCATTTTAAAGAAAATATTATTAATATTATTAGAAAGTTAAAGATATATAAGAATAAGAAGGTTTTAAATTAGGCTAAAGATAAAGGCTAATTAATTATATTATATAATCTCTTTCTTTTCTTCTTTAAGATGCTTATTATAAAGTTCTTAGCTATTAAGTAGAATATTAATCTAGCTAAAATTAGGAATTAGAAAATATAGTAGACTAGTATATATCTACATTTACTAGGCGTAATATTATAGTAATATAACCTTATCTAAGTATTATACTAGATACTAACTATTATTATAATAGTAATACTTTAGATTCTAAGGATCTTAAAGCTACTAAGTATATAATATCTATAGGTATCTTCCTATACTTAAAAGGTCTTTTAGCAATTAAGATTATTAATACTAGTTTCTATAAGATAAGTATTATTAGTCTTACTATTCTAATTATAATCTTTAACTAATAATAATAGATTATTAAGAATAGTAGAAGGTTAATAAAACTATTAAAGCTATTAAGATGCTTATAAAAAGGAGACTAGGATATCCTTAAAAAGATAGTACTAATTCTTATAGTAAAGCTAGTAATATCCTACCTTCTATTTAATAAAGTCCTAGCCTTAGTATAATACTTAGGAAATACTTATATTTTAAGATTAAAGTACCTTATAACCTAAAAATAGAATAAATAAATAAGTAAGAAAAATAGATATAGTTAGAAAGAGACTAATAAAAGGCATATCTAAGAATAAAGTTTCTACTTCTACTATCTAAATTAAGTATATAAGCCATACCTAGTATATATCTTATATTATTACTATAAGATCTCTTAAGTATATAGTTAATTGATTTAACTTCTAGTATATATAAGCTCTATTAATTTGCTAGTTTGAATTATTACTAATTAAATAAATAATTTACTAACTTAACTACCTGCCTTAAGACCTAAGAAGTCTTTACTATTACTTAATAATAAATAGATTAATGTTAATACGGATTTATATCTTATATCTCTAACTTATAATAGTCTAGGCATACTTATAATACTATAAAGAACTATCCTATAAAAAGGCCATTTAAGTAGGCCTATTATAGAGATTAGATAAGATTCTAGTCTAACTTTAAGATCTAGAAATAAGCTACCTTTATAATTAGATAATTAGAAAAAACGTTAATCTAAATTATTATCTTAATTATATAT
>QGMI01001002.1:0-14404 GCA_007821535.1 Lachnellula occidentalis | reverse complement strand
TAAAAATTATTTAATATTTAGTATTAGTAGTATTAGGGATAGTAGCAATTATTAGTATAGGTAGGAGTAGGAATTATTTAACATTTAGCGTTAGTAGTATTAAGGATAGTAGCAATTATTAGTATAGGTAGGATTAGGAATTATTTAATATTTAGCATTAGTAGTATTAAAGAGAGTAGCAATTTTTAGCGTATGTAAGATAAGGGATACTAGTCGTAATAGAGCAAAATTAATAATACGTATTACTAGTATAAAACAATTGCTTCGTGATAGAGTTTAGATAAGAAATCTAAAAGAGATAATAGTAATAGTAATACTAATAGTTATAATAGTAGAAATATTGAAAATGGATATATAGGAAGACTTCTTATTACTACTCCCTATGTCAATTATATTATATTTGATAATATTATTACTATTTCTACTAGTCTAAAAACAGGGGGTTTCTAATAGTATTAAAGTATTAGACTAATAGTTCAGGTTGCAAATCTACTAGGCTAGTAGATTTGGCCATACTTTTCTACTACTAGTACTACTCTAGTAGGAAAATTTTTTGTAGATAAACTAGATTAATTAAAGATTAGATCTATATTATAATATTCCTCTCTTTTCGATTTTTAGATATTAAGATAAGATATACTATAATAAAACGAGAAACCCTAATAGTAATTAGGTATTTAGTAGAAGTAAGATAGCTTATTATAGGTAGTCCTTACTCTACTAAGATCTATACTAACTACGAGGCTCTAGTATTAATATTATAAATAGGGAATAATATATATAGTAAAATAGCAAGATAGCTAGATAGATTTATAAAGTATGATATTAAGATTTATTATAGACCTAGGAAGAGTAACCTTATCTAGATAGCTAATAGTCTATCTAGACTACTTAGGTACTAAGAAGATCCTATATACATTAATATAGAATAGATAGTTTTTATAGCTTCTACTAAATGTCCTACCTTAAACCTTAACTCCCTACCTCTATATGACTAATATAGTAATCTACAAACTTATAGTATCTATAGTCTAATACTCGTATTCCTCCTATATAGATTAGAAGGCATCTCTTAATATAGTAAAGCTAAGAAAAGATAGATTAAATAATAGTCCCTTTAATATCAAGTATAAGGCAGGTATCTCATTTATCTTAAAAGAGCCTTATCAAGACTAGCAAAATGCATTCTTAACGTAGAAATTACTTAAATGCTTTAATAGGCTCATAATATATATAGATACTTTATAGTAGCTCTAACTCTTTATAAACTATAAGGATAGTTCTTCTAGCTAATAAGATTAAGAGACGTAGAAGATTAGTATATAATATATAATACCTACTAATGAATAGGACTAAAATAAAAGAGTATAACGATTAGACCTATCTTGAAATTCTAGCTATAGAGTATAGTAGGAATAGACTTCCTTAGGCCTATTAACCCTATAAGAGAAAATAGAGAGAAATATATACTTATTATTACTAACTACTTCTCTAAAGTACTATTCATTAAAGCGTATATCTTGGCTAATATAAAAGCTATTATAGATTTCTAGACCAATTACCTTACTCCTATATTTAGCTATCCTACTATTATTTATATAAATAACGATTCTTATTTTATTACTACTAAGGTAAACATACTATTTACATCCTATAGTATAGATGTTTATTATACTCCTATATTATATCCTAAATCGATTAGTTTCATTAAAAGAAATATATAACTTATTAGTTTGCAGCTACGTAAATAGGTTATTAAAAGAGGGCTAGAAGCTGCTAAATATTAGACTTATACTACATTAGAAATCTAACTTTTATTAAATACCTATTTTATATATATTAAAGGTTATACTCCTATAGAAATCCTTTTTAGCTATACTCCTACCTAGATTAGAATACCGATACCTTATAATGTAAAGCCTAGTACTAAAGATTAATAATATGATATTTAATCATACTTTAAGGCCCTTATAGCTATACTAGGTTAATAATAAGACTTTCTTTAAAAGAAACGTAAAGAAGTTAGAGACCTAATAACTATAACGATTACTAAAGTATATACTAAGCTTAAAAATTACTTGAAAGCTCTATAGATAAAGCCTAAAATTAGGGACCTCATGTTTATAAGAGACTACTAGCTTAATAAAGTAAAAGGGAAGAAACTTGAGTCAAGATAGCTAGGACTATATATTATTATAGGAATGTTCTTTAAGAACTTTATAAAAGTTTCTAATTTATATAAAGATAGTAGATCAAAAAAATATTACCTTAATAACCTTAAAGTTTACCTACTATATATAACTTAACTTAATATATAGAGATTCCCTATATTAAATACTAAGGTCACCTTTTATAATATTAATATAGTCGTACTTAATATAAACTAAGTAGTAATAAGATATACTAGACGTCTAGGAAGTCGATATCTAGATCTCTCTATACTATTAATATTTTAAGACAGGACGTCTTATTATTAAATAGGGGTGAAGAAGGGTTGTAATACCCTAAGTATAGTATTAAACTATATCTTACTATGCCTTAGCATAATAGTTATCAGGCCCTAAGTAGGGCCTAAAACTACTTTAGTATATATTACTATACCGTCTTTTATACTTTACAAATACTAATTATAGTAATTATTAACCTAAGTATCTTAGTATAATAAGTACCTTTAGATATAGCGACTTCTAATAAGTATCTTTTAGAGTATAATTAATTTACTCTAAACTTAATCTAAGATATTACCTATCTCTATATATTTTAGAACTAAATTCTATCTACTATTTTAATATTTTTCCCTATCTCTTCCTTTTAGGTATAGCTATAGCCTATATTTACTCTACCTAACTTATAATTATTAAATAGGAGTAAGTCATCTTACTTAGTAATAAACATACTTATATAAATAAGTTTTTCTAAAATTCTACTAATTTACTTAATGACATTAATCTATTACTAGGCAATAGCGACCTTTACTACTAAATCCTTAACTTTTCGCACTTTTAATATTCTTTCCTACTAATACCCTCTATATCAATAACCTTATTCTCTTAGATTACTCTATTAACTATATTTCTCATTAAACCTAAACTATTATTATAGCCGATTCTTATACTTACACACGTAAGAGCTACTTTATAGTTATAGTATATAATAGTTTCAACCCTAGAGAAGATGAGATAAAGCCCTTTAGCTAGCTAGTCTACTTTCTCCTAAAAGAGGAATAGAGAGACATTATTACTAAAGCAATTATCCTTAAACCTATTAGAAAGATTAGCTTATAAAAGAGATATTAGATATCCCTACCTACCTTCTAACTTATAGACAAAATCTAAGCTAATATTACTTTCATTAATTATACTAAGTAGCTATCTAGCATTATAATCTCTATTACTATTCCTAAGGATTAATGCTCTCCTATAATAGACTATAGCCTTATTAGCAAGGAATTAATAGTTAGTTTTACTTATTACGTAAGCAATCTATTAGGTTTTATAAAAGCTAAGTTAATACCTATATATAAAAGCTTCCTTAATAATAAGAATAAGCCTATTCCTCTTTATATAGATCTATTTATTCCTATAATCATTAAGGGTATATATAAGATTAACGAGAACTTAGATCAACTTAAGGTACTAGAGCTTACTATTAATAATACTAATAATAACATGACCTAATAAGCCCTCCTTAATAACTATAACTAGTCTTAATTACTAGTCTATTAGGCAATTAACGCTTTAAAGTATCTTATTATTATATTAAAAGATAAACCTATTAGTATCTACCTCTTTATATATACCAATTCTAATAATACTCTATCTTAAACCTTTATTAACATTAAAGAGCGTTTTAAACATGATCTTACTTATATCTCCTACTAGTAAGGTATATATAAGAAGAATCTTATAGTAGTAGATAAGGTAGTTATCTTTAATATTAGTAACTTGAAAGATACTAATAACTATCCTAAAGTTATATCTATACCTATAGTCTATTATTCTAACCTGATAGAAATATATACCTATATTAGAATTAGCTAAGTATAATTTAAAGAAGAAAGCAAAAGAAATATTAGAACTTTAAATATTATTAAAAGAGTTATTTATATTATCTAATTAGCTAGAGCAGGTAATCTAGCTTATACTAGTCTCTTATTAATTAATAAACAAGGAGAAAGCAAAGCTACTACATTAAACCTCTATTTTAAAGCTAGTAATAAACTAAAAGTTAACTTCTAACTTTAAGCTAATGCAATTATTAATGTAGAGGATTAGTCTTTTAAGATCATAAAGCCTTTTACTTAAAGTATATAAGGAGAGATCGCAGGTTACCTATTAAGACTATATGAATAGCTTCTAGCTAATATTATATAGGAATAAAAGAGATAAGGTCAAGCCTTATTACTAATAAAGTTACTAGTTAAACTTGTAAACGCTAAATCTATTAAGGAGATACGTACTATTATAAGTTCTATAACTCTAGTACGATATACTATCTAGTATACTACTTCCTTTAAGTTAGAGACTTGTATAGTCTAAGCTACTAACATTCTATTAAATAGTTCGCGTCTAATTCTTAAAAAGGATAAAGTTTAACCTAAGGATCTATTATATAAGGATTTAGTCTTCATTTAGAACTAGGCAAAGGATTTAATAATGTATAATACTTATACTTAGAACTATTAGGACCTTATTCTAAGTAAAATATCTAAAGACTATTCTGCTAGCTCTATCTAAGATAAAGACTAGATTTATATACTCTAGTACCTTAAGTGCGCTCTAGTTACTACTAATAGTAACTATATCGCTTTAATTAGGGGATTCCTAGGATTAAGAAAGATAATATTCTTTATAATACTTATTATTATCCTCCTTATTAGTAACCTAGACTATAGTATAATCGTGACTACTTCTACTAACGACCCTATTAACGTCTTTCTTATTAAGATTAATGCTATAATTGATAAAGCTAAGAAGGATATAGTATTAGCCGCTCTCTTTTATAATAAGGTAGCTATTAAAGTTTATAATAACTATTTAGAGAAGAGCTACTTCCTTTTAATAGCTAATAAGAGTTATCTAGATACTATTAATGCCTTATAATTAAAAATCGAAGCTACTAAAGAGGAATTTAAGAATAAGGTATATATAGTTACGACTTAGGAACCTGATCATACTAGTTTAAAGTTTAAACTACCTACTCTTAAAAGTAAAGGACAAGTTAATCTACTTCTTTAAACTAACTTCCTACCTTATTAGCGTGCCCTTTTAACTATATTAACTAGTAAAGTTAATCTCCTTCCTTAAACTTAACTCCTACCCTATTAAAGTGCCCTTCTAACTATACTAATAGACAAAGTCACCCCTATCCTTCTAGCTCCTATTAATAATAACCCTAATAACTAATTAAATAATAATAATAGTAATAGACTTAGCTACGACTATAATCTTCCTAAAAAGAAGAAAAAGAAGCTATATAAAGTAAAGGGAACTACTAAGCGTAACTAACTTTATGAAGCTTATTATACTTATAAAGAACGCAAAATCGCTAACCTAAATTATATAGAAAAGGATAATATTAATACTATTACTCTTAATAATAATACTTATATAGGTATTAGGTTAGAGCTTATTATTTATATAGATACTTTTAAAGATAGTATCATTAATCTAGTATCTACTAAAATCCTTTACGAACAATTTAAAGGCAAGATATCTATTTAAATTACTATCTTTATTAATAAGCAGTTAGCGCTAGCTGCCTATAGGGTTTGCGATAAGCATTACCGACTAGCTGATATAGGTATCGCTACTACCGCTCTTAAATATACTAAAGTTAATCTTAAGACTCTAATATTTACGTTACTTCTTAAGCATATAGCTAATTATAAATGTAAAGGTTCTACTATAACTTAAGAAGACTAAAAGGTTCTATCTAAAGCTATTACTAATACTTTTACGGAAATCAAGATAATATCTGCTATCTAGGGTATAACTATTAATAATATCACTTATTCTAGTAACAAGTAGCCTAGCAAGTATACTATAATTACTAATAAAGCTAGCAAGCTCTTATTTAAAGAGGCCTATATCCTTCCTACTAATATCAACTTTACCTACTAGATTCTAATTAGAGATTAAGGATAGTTATCTCCTAATACCTCTTATATCTTCCTTACTAGTTATATTAAAGATACTAGTATATTAATTATAGAAATGCTTAAGTGTAACTTCTAGCCTTTTAAAAAGTTAAACCTCTAATATTAAAGTGCCCTAGGCATATTTGATATTCCTAGCAAGTTGTCATATGCTAGATAGATCTATAATGCTCCTTATACCTTTTTACATAATAATCTAACCTTTATTCTTAGTAAAAAGGTCTATAATTTCCTTAATAAGAAGTTTAATACCTTAAACTATAAGGCCTTTTTTTAGTATATTCTTATTAGCTTTAAAGGAGAACTTTATAATAACCTAATTAGATCTTACTCTAATCTTAATACTATTATGGTTATTATTAATCTCTAGACTAAAATGATTAAGGAAGGTCTCTTTACTACTAAGTAGTATATTATTATTACTTACTATACTAACTAATAGTATATACATGATTATACTCTTATGCAATCCTATAAAGAGACTTCTAATCTTAACCTTATTAGGATTCTAAATAAAACTACTAACTAGTATTAGGAAGGAGATAGTAATATTACTTTTAGTAATTTAGTCTATACCTAAGCTCCTAGTTTTACTAGTAACTCTAGTAGAAACGTAGTCTTACTTACTCTATACTAAGTCTTACTTTATTAATATAGCTAACGTTTTTAACCTCTACTCCCCTTATAATAATGCTACTAATCTATATATAAAGCTAGCTTTTAACCTTGCTAAGAAGAGTAAGACTTATATATATATTAATTAGAATAGTCCTTATACTTACCTCTTCTCTTACCCTTACATTATTCTTAGAATTCTTATATTGCCTAATAATCTAACTTCCTTCTAAAACTAAGCTATCTCTACTCCTAACTTTAATAAAGATAATATAAATACTAGACTTGTAGAAAACCCTAGCTTTCTAATAAGAGGAGAGTATAATATACCTATTTAAGATAATGCTAGTACTACTATAGGCGACTCTAGATAGGGCAATACTACTACTAAAGTCTAGATAGGGTAATAATGCTACTATTCCTACTATTAACTCTAGATAGACTATTAATACTACCTTTAATAGATAGAGTAAGAAGATTAAAGATAAAACTATTATACCTAAATCTCAAGCCCTAGCTGAAGATTTTAAGACTCTAGCTATACCTTATATAATAAAAGTTAGTTAGTCTTTAAGAATCTAGGAACCTTATAATAGTAGAGTCGCTCTTATAGGTTAAGCTATTATTACTAAGAAGGATAGAAAGAAGGTCTAGGCTATAGTTATAAAGGTCTAGGCTACTATTATGACTAGAGGAAATAAGAAGGGAGTAAAGGTAGTTAAGGATAATGCTCTTATAGCTAAAGTATCTAAAAGTAATACCTAAGCTTACTAGGATAGAGTAGAATAGTAAGTAATTAGAAGGAAGGTATTATATCTAGTAGTATTAGAAGATTAACTATAGAAAATTCTTATATTATATATAACTAGAAAGAAAATTAGAATATAGTTTTAATCACGTATTAGTAATATTATTATCAAATAGAGGTACTTATAGAGGTTTATAATAGACTACGTAATAGACGTAATAGCAGGGCTACTTAGTAACGATTTAAGATTATCTTAATCATAGCATTTGTAAACCTTAGAAAAATCAAGTCTTTACCTCAAACGAAATACAACCCTGCTAGTATTCAGCTCGGAAACAACTAGACAACTGCCGTACAATGAACCTATCAGCAAGAAGTGAGAGGCAGGAGGAACTTTACAGCACAGTTATGAGAGAAAGTATTTCCACACAAAAGGAGGAGGCTGAAAGAAGCGCTGAGCGCGGGGTGTAGCATCTGATATCACGTGTAGCGCTCTAGCTAAATTTGGATTAGCTTCACGCACCTAAGCCCCTTTACCAGCGCCACACTTCAACCTCAAGTTTAACATCACAAGAACAAGTCAACATCAGAACAAAGCCGTGGTACATTACCCATCCTCATGCATTGCACACTTGTTGAGTAAACAGCACATATCTAGCTTATGTAGGAATAGGGTCTGACTGTGACACAGCTTCTGAGTTGTCTGAGCATCAACTGTGTCGCTGTTCGAATATCTTCTTTTTCAAACCGCAGCCTTGCTCTATTACCTCCCTAGCACATGAAATCACTGCTACAATTAATCTCACGATCACAATGATATTCGAAGTAAAAGACCAACACCCTATTCCCAGTTCCTCCCAAGGGCAGCCAACCCCCCATTTCAAATGCTTCCTATCCCTACCCCCGGAACTCCGTATAAAAATCTACCATCACACCTTTCTCCCCCGCCGCGTTCCTCTATCCCGCCATTCCAGCTATCTTCCCCTTTCCATTGAATCCGGAGCACTGCAGCTCGTCTCCCGTGAAGCCTCCCAGGTATTCCACAAAGCTTACACGCTGTATTTCCTCGACGATAGCGGAGATGGGGTGTACTTCAACCGCGCACTAGATACTCTATGTCTCACAGTAGAGTTTATCAAACCGCTGGTTGAGACATATCCAGAGCAAATGGCGTGTATCCAGTGGATGGAGATTCTGCCTCGGGGTGTGAATAACGAGCAGATAGAAAACGAGCTGCAAAAGATGCCGGCATTGCAGCTCGTTACCTTGCGGTGTTGGAGTGGCTGGGAATGGAAACCGTATATTCTCTTGGACCGCCAGGAGGCTCAGCACCGGTTGCGAGAGATATGGGATATGCTTGTTTGCTTGGATACTTCAATCCGACAACTGCCACCACGAGAACGGAAACTAGTCCTGGCCATGATGTTCTCGCTCTTCGACGTCGACCGCAATCAGTTCTGGCATGCATATGGAGATTCTTGGGGGTATGCATATGGAGATTTTTTTGGCCCGACTGGAATTCTGGATTTGAAATGGCCATCGGATGAGGTTTCGGATAGTTGGCAATACGATGTGCCTAAAGCATGGGCTCGATTTTGGCCAGGGCATAGGGGTCTCAAAGACGAGGAATGGTTGGCCATGGAAGTTGTATAGTTGAATTGCATTCTCGATACTGCTAGAGCTTTCAAGTTGAATATACAAGAGATGAATGGCTGGATGTAGTGGTATCATGGATGTAGAAGAACAAGGAAGCGGAGACAGAGACGTTCTTTTGGTTTATTCGTTGATAAATTAGCATAGGTATAACATACATGGATGGACATATGTTTGCGTCGCGGGAATATATATTGAAATTGAAATGGAGGGAGATAGCAGTCGAAAAACAGTAGTACATTTGCGACTATACTTTAAGGAAGATTGATTACACCAAATCAAATAACTTAGAAAGGTATAAAAAACTCAATATTTTAAATAGAGAAGGACGAGCCAGGCTTCTCAACGGGTAATACGGGTCCAACCCGTAGCGGTGATAGGCGGTAATTTAACCTACTAGAAATTAGCTAGGCGGTTACCTGTAAATATACAGTCTTCGGGTTGAATAGCGGGTACCCACGCTATTAAGCGGGATATAATGGATCTAGCCGAGGTCTAATAGAAAGCTATCGGCATCGAAGTCTCCGTGCTAGCCCTGTATATACTGCCCCGCTTATACCACGCTTACTACTTTGACGTATAATTCTTGCAGCCTATAAATAACTTCTCTATAGCATTTATAGGAGGCAAAAAAAGTCCCTAACCCGGCGGGTATACTAGTAACCGGCGGATCTATATTTAACCCTCTAGAAGTCTATATAGGTGATACCCGGAGGCCTCTCACTTGAATACCCGCGGGTTGACCCGCATTTATTAGGAAGCCTAGATTACGAGCCTACGCCTATATCGATTAAAATGAATAGCATATTTATTATAATCAAACTATTAACCTATCTTTATTTTCATTTTTATTATCTTTCTCTTTGTCCCCCCCCCCCCCTAAAAATCCCTTACATAAACGCGTTTCGGATAGACAACTTATACTATAGCAGAACAAGGTCGAATTATAGGCTCGTTCTAAGCATTGGCGATATAGATAGAGCAGACTTAGGACCTAGGTTATCCGGGCGTATCTAGAGAGCTTCAGCAGGTAGTTACCCGACCTATATGTGCCCTACCTCGGGCCCGGGCCACCTAATCTGGAGAGTAGGGTATAATTAGTTGAGGCTATTCCTACCTTATTATTATTATAATAATAATATAATTAAATAGCATATATAAGCATTAATTATCAGATAAATAGTAATATACTAAGTAAATTATACTCTAAATATACTTTAAAACGTTAGGAAAAGCATAAAATAAGCTTCTAATAATATTAAGAATAAGTCTTAAATACCCGGATATCCACGGTTTCTAAGGAGAAACCCCGAATATGTACCCTACCCGCAAAATTACGCCTGGGCGGTACCCGTGATGGTTATATCCGGGTACACCCGGGTGTACCCTACCCAACGCCCAAGTCTGAGATAGAGAGGTATATGAATAGAAGGGCATTATATGAAGAGCCTTAGTTCGCACGCATGTGAGAAAAACTTATTAGGTTGGTTATTATAATATCAGAGTATGTTGTAATGAAATGTAGACTTTGGAGCTAGCTGGCAAGACTACTATAAACAAGACAACTGAATTTGGCTCAAGGGTCTCGTGCACTATGATACTCAAAGTTGGCAATTTAGTTAGAGAAGCCTACGACCTATACCCATCCTACTTCCTCTTATTCACAGCCCCAGTTTTCTTAGCATGACCCGACGTCTTAGCAGTCGCCTCATCCGCCCCTTCATCCCCGACACTCACACTAGCATCCGCGCCCGCAATACTCCTCAACGGCGCATTAGCAATCTTATCCTCAACCTGCTCCTCATCTCCTCCCTGTCCAAACTCATTGACTCTGGTGTAATCAATCTTGTATTTCCAACTCTGGTACAGATACACAAAGAAGATAAGATCATCTCTTAGTGTTGCCAGGCGGTGGAGAGTGGGCATCTTGATCGTGAAAGCGAAGAGGTCGTCGATGAATGTGTTGAGGAATTTGTAAGTCATGGCTTTGGCGGGCAAATGCGCTACGCTCTTGAGACGGTAGTTGATGTAAAGACTCGGTACCATCATGAGGAATCCATAGGCGTAGACACTGCCGACGAGTGTGGTTATTACGAACGAGTACCATGATTTATGCGTGTCGTAGTAGAGAGAGTAACCTGCGTAAGCGAAGAGCAAAGGGACGGCTATCATGTAGAGGTATTTGAAAGCCACGGCGTCGTATTCCTTGGTCTTCTCCTCGGTTTCCGACAGGACATGTTTGTCTTCAAAGGCGATGCGGTAGGGGATGATAGAATCAGCGGGACGGATGCGCACGTTTACTACAGTGGTAATTTTCCAGAATTCGAGTAGGATCCCCATTCCTTGGCTAAAGAGGATCATCCAGCCTATTTCATCAAGTTAGACTATGGGTGGTTTCAGGAATGGAGGGAGACCTACTGGTATTCTCGTTGTTGTCTAATAAGTAGAGGAAAATGACCGCTTGCATGAAGACGTTTCCAAGGATGGAGCGGACAGAGATACCGACGTTGTTTTTCTTGTTGCGGTAATGGCTGATGTCGGATTTGAAAGCCAGCATTTCGAAGAGCATGTGAAAGATACTGACAATCACAGTGGTACCCAAAAGAATAGGATTGGTGTCGAGAAGAACTTCCTTGATCATCTCAAACTCGCTGCCGTCTCCTCCACCAGGACTGGAGATGCCTTGAGCAGCATTCCTGGCAGTTTGCTTGGCGCCTTCATCCATGCTGGAAATGAGGCTGAACTTCCAGTTTGCGAAATTGTTCAAGTCGATGTGGAGAGGGAGTTTGGTGACGGTAGAATTTAAGGTCGTCATGTGAGTTTTGAGTTGCCAAAAAGAGTTAACAAAAACGATTGGATAATACCAGGCATTTTGACCAGTCGCGTCTCTTGCACCAGTTGCTTCCATCTGTAGATATTGTCTGATAGCTGGTTGAATAGTTGGATATTGCATCACTCCAGAATCAGGGATGAAAGATATGGTGAAATTGGGATGGTAATGAGAATTGATGATTGGTCCAGTAGGGACTTCTTCCACTTCCTGTTTTGTGTCAGTCATATCCCAGTGCAACAAAAGATCAAAATTACCTCCTCAACATCATCACTTGTGGCAAGAAGATTCTTCGTCTTCTTGACCTTCTTCTGAGCAATATACTGCGTCAAAGGATGAACAAAATGGTATGCCTGACTAGGATCATATCCAGCAACTGTCGGATCCAACTTGCTTCCCGAAATCCCAATATAGAAATGTGCCCAAAGCGTTCCATTATTCTGTACTTCTTTCGGTACCGTGAATTCCGTATCGATCGCCCTATTCTCCTTGTAGTCTCCAAACCTGAATCCTATCTCCTCAACCACTCTCCTATCCTTGGGTGTTTTGGCGACCGGCTCGGACACAAAGGTGGGAGAAACGACAATCGTGATATCCAATGGAGTGTCTAATGGCCACATGGGTGCAATACGTTGGGGCATAGGGTTGTAAGACGCGCCTTCATCTAAAGTGTCGGGACGCGCCTGGAAGGGTGGGATTTCGCCGGTGTTCGCAGGGACAGAGATGACTTGGCCGGATTGATCGGTCACAGTGGTAGTTTCGGTTTTCTTGCCCATGAACTGGTTCATGAGGAATTGCATACCGAAGAAGATGGCGAGGCCTTGGGCAGCAGACTTGAGCATTGGCTATTGGAGTATTTAGTATTCCTGCTTATTGTATTGTCTATTGTCCAGGTGGAGAACTTACGCTCATAGCACTCTGTTCTCCTTGTGCACCTGCAGCCGCAGCTGGGGGAGCTGTAGGAGGAGGCATGTTTGACTTGAGAGATGCTTCCCCTTTTGATTTGAAGATGGAAAGTAAAGAGAGGTGGTGTTGTCTTGATCTTGCCGTGCAGCTAGAGTGCATTTGGAGATGGTGTCAGTTCACTTTCTGCCGCCGGCCACCGCCATGTATCCCTCCCGTCCCGACAACTCAGAGTAATGCAGGGGCAGGGTCCACCAGAAGATCCGACGATAAGCGTCATCCGATAACAGTTGGCCTCGACTTGACCTCATGACTCGGTCTGGTACAGGTACAACAACACACTTCCCTTACTTCACTTTACACATATAAACATATAAACACATCCGAGAAGTGCAGATTGATCAGACAACATACAGTCTTTACAATTGAATACATCTCTATTCACTTGATCGCGACGTCTTCCAAATCACATCCCTTGATCTGCGATACAAAACAATACGCCGCCAATTCCCTACATTGGGAAGCAATAGTGTGAATCCAAGGACAACTATACAACAAAACCTTTTAAAACCCCTCGGGTCTTCCAACGCACTCCTCGAATCTTCATCTTCATATTCATCTGTATCTACAGCTGAATATCACCCCCAAAACCTTCAATCAAGCCTCACACAATGGCATCATCAGGCGGCGCATCCCCCGTCCCCCCAACCATGAACGGAGAGTCCTCAACCCCAGTCCTCTCAAACCTAAACCCAGCCAGCCAGCCCAAAGATACCGTCTCCTCTCCAGCAGTCAAGATCTGCGTTTTCTGCGGTTCAGCACCTGGAAAATCACCAGCTCGTAAGTTCCCTAACCCCACCCCAGCCCACCTCGTAGCTGAAGTCCTGGGTATATTCGCTAACACTTATTCCTCAGACATGGAATCTGCGCGCGCCCTGGCGAGAGTAATGGCTAGCAAAAACATCCAGCTAGTCTACGGCGGCGGAACAGTCGGTCTCAGTAAGCCCTCCTTCCCTCCCTCCCCTCTTCCCTTTCCCCCCTTCAGATCCCACCCCCTCGCCCAAAAACCCCCCACTAACTCCACCACCCCCAACCACAGTGGGAGAAGTAGCCCGAACCCTCGTCTCCCTCTCGGGCCCCAACTCCGTGCACGGCATCATCCCCGCGCCCCTCGTCAAGTACGAGCGCGGCCCTGACTCGGACATGGAGAACAGTGATCTGCCCGCGTATGGCGTGTACGGGAAGACGACTGTGGTGAAGGATATGCATACGCGGAAGGAGATGATGGCGAAGGAGGTGATTAATGCGGGGCCTGGAAGTGGGTTTGTTGCTTTGAGGTGAGCTGACTGTTGCTTTTTTATCCTCCCCCCCACGACCCCCCCTCCTCTTCCTCTCCATGGCGAGAAAGATAGTGGGCGAGAGCGGGGGACTAGCCTGCGGATATCCCCCTTTTCTTTTTCCTATCCTATCCATCCCCCTATCTCCCCAACCCCAATCT
>QGMI01001001.1:0-14416 GCA_007821535.1 Lachnellula occidentalis | reverse complement strand
GGTTCTAAGAATAATATAAATATTAAAGTTATACTATAATATTTAAAGGATTTAACTAAGTTTAAGGAGTTAATTATTACTTAGGCCTATCTAGTAATCTAAATGCATCATAAATGAGGATACTAGTACTATTATATAGAGCATATAATATACATATTATAAGATGAAGTAAAGTAGTTCTCTAACTTACCTTACTAGATAGACAAGTTAGATATTATACTACTTTATCTATTAGAATCCTAGGGAGGGAATAAGCTATATTATTACTAGTTTCATTCCTAATTCTAAGTATAATAGAGTTATATTAAAGAAGCTCTTATCTAGCTATAAGTAAACTATTCTAACTACTACTATATTATAATATCTAAGAAGAATTTAAGTTAGCTTTCTAAGAATAGTAATATTTTCTAGTATATTATTAATCTTAAAGAGAATCTAATAATAAAGAACAAGGAGTAGGTTTTATAATAAGGAAATGATTAGTCTATTAATAAGGTATAAGAATATAGACTTGAAGTTAGTAATAATAAGTATTATATAGACTATCTTATGCTTTTAAGTTAAGAGTCTATAATCTTTAATCTAAATATATAATAAACTAAGTTAGAGATACTATAAAAGGGTGCTTAATAATAAGAAGAGCTTATAGAAGCTATAGATGCTATAAGACTTACTAAAGAGATACCTTAATAACCTTTATATATTCCTATTAGCTAGGCCTCTACTCTAATAATTTATTTAACTCTAATTAGCAAGTTAGGTAGCTAGTATTATCTATTTGCTATATGCTTCCTAATACTCTTTTTATATAGTTAAGAGGATTTCTATGCCCCTTATAAATAATTAATATCTCTTAATACCTAGGTATGATACCTTTTATAGTTCTATAATAATTAGTTTAGTATTTACTCTTAGTTTTAGTTTATAGTTTTTAATATAATTTAATAAGTAAAGATAAAGAAGGTTGCTAACTACTTTATTATTATAAATCTAGAAACTTATATTCTTAATGCTAAGGAGTTAACTAAAAGCTTATAAAATAGAAGCTCTATACTTTATAAAGCTATTTAAGCTAGTAATCATCTTATTAGAACTTATCCTTTCTAGTCTATAAAGCTAAATAGTCTTAAGGCGCAAGTCTAAGACTTGTATAATAAAGGTACTATCTTTTATACCTAGAGTTATACTAATTACTAGTAGGATGATCTTTATTAGTATATACCTAACTATAATAAGTATAAGACTATAATAGAGATTAACTATCTATAGATTACTTAGTACAATATCTAAAAATATCTATATATTATTATAGCTTAGTTAAATATACAATTTTATTACTTCCTAGAGATTATAATAAATAAGCTTCTTAGTAGTATAAAGGATTATTAATACTATTACAAGTAGCAGGCTTATAGTACTAGTCACGTCTATTATATTATCTAGATAAATGATTCTCTAGAACTAGGTATTTATATAAAAGCAGATTATATAATATTTACCAAGTATTAAAATACTTAGATCTTTATATTTAACTTTAATTTAACTTATCTTACTAATTTATATTACCTATCTTCCTTCTTTTATCTCTAGGTAGTTAATTTCTAAGATTAGGTTACTATTATAATTAATTAGTTCTAATACTATAGTTGTTATAAGCTAGAGGCTTATCTATAAAAGAGATAAGGGACTAAGATTATAGAATGTTAGTTCTTCTTTCCTTATAAGTATTAAGACTAGGTAGGCATTATATAATAAGTTAATAGTAAAAGCTTTATATTTGCTCCAATTTGAAATAGTAACTGCTTAAATTAGTACTCTCCTACTATAGCTCTAGGGTAGTAGGCAAATATAGATATCTAACTAATAGCTACTTATAGCAGTTTAGTATTATATATAATAAAATATATTAGTAAGATAGAGAAGAAGTTATAGTTATATTAGGAGATTTAGGATAATATATAAGCCTATCCCCTTTCTTTCTACTTCTTCTAATTATATCTAGCTAACTTATAATAGGTTCTATTATATATTAATGCTAACTTGCTAATAAAATCCTTTATCTATAAACTCCTTAATTGCTTATTAAAGGAGCGGGACTAGTTAGCGTAGGAGGTCTCCTATATCCTTCTCTAGATCCCCTAGTAAGATTTAATATATGATTATATAAACCTTTCTTACTACTCTAAGGAGGGCTAATAATGATATATTATAATCAAGTTAGATAAGTTATCTAAAGAGAAGCTATCTATATATAAATGATATAAAGGTTATATTAACTATTTAAAAAGAGGGGAATACTTATAATATATAACCTTAATTTAGTAGTTATAAGAGTATAACTACCTAAAGACGCTTAGGCTCTACCTTTATATATTACTATAAGTAATCTAATACTTCCTATTATATAATTCCTCTTTAACCTATAATAATTATAAGGATTACTATTATATTAAGCTAATGCTTGCCTATCCTTTTATAGAGGTCAAGGAGCTTCTTATTATAGATGGCTAGGACTATAATAGTTATATAGAAGCATATATATTATACTATAAGTAGTATGATAATCACTCTAATAACTTTTATAACAAGGTCCTTCTATAGCATATTAGTAAGGAGGATCTAGTTATAGATAATAATAACTATAATAAGATAGAGGATATACTACTACTAGTTATACCTTATATAGAACTTAAGGCATATAAAGCTATTAATCTCTAGTAAGATAATAGTCTATAATAAGAAGACCTTAATAACTTAGGTAAGTAGGATCTAGATTATGCCTATAATTAGAATCTATATTAGGGTTAGTATCTATAAATAGATCCTAGATAGTAAGATACTATAAAGCGCGATTTCCTAGCTAATTATATCCTTCTAAATGTTATAAATCTTAAGGATCTTATATTAAATATCAAGTAGCGAAAAGTATATGATATACTTATTAATTATTATATTATAACGCTTACTAGTAATAACCTTATAGCATTATGACTAAACCTTAATAGAGTTACTAGGACTAGGAAGACGTATGTTTTTTTATAGGCAAGTACATAAATAGCTACTTTAGCTTATAAGGCTAGGCATATTAATCCGATCATATGTACTATCCTAATAGAAGTAGCTATATATAATTTTAAAGGTAAAACAATCTACTTGCTATTATAGATTCTTATATAAGTAGAGGATAATAGCATAGGGCCTAATATACTATTAATACCTAGTATAAAGAGTTACTTGTAGATAGCTCTTTAAGATATAAAGTACTTGATTATTAATAAGAAGTCTATAATTAGTATTAAGCTTCTAAGCATAATCTACTTCTAGTTATATAAGATCTTTCTTCTATAATGCAATAAGCCTTATAGTAGGGTTAATATTATCATATATAAGGATTTTAAATAGTTGCTACTAATTGCTAAGAGTCTAATATATATAAGAAAGAAGCTTTATATAGCAAATACTTAAGTTAATAGCAAACTTATATATATAGCTCTTAATCATATAGCTTAGCTTCTTACTCTCTAATGCTAGCAAGGAAGTAGCTTTAAGTCTCTTAGATTTAAATAAGTTTTATCTAAACTATAAAGTGGTAATTATTTCCTAGCAAGCTATAATTAGTTTACTTCTTAATTTAAGTAGAACCTTTCTTCTAATAAGATTACGTTATTTAATAATGCTATATAACTCTTCTTTACTTATATAAAGGTAGCTTGCTATAATTACAACTATCTATAAGACTATAAGTAGCCTGTTTTATATATACATTTATTATATATAAGCAACTTAGCTTATAAAGCTATAGATGATAAAGTAGATAGTTTAGATATTAGCTTAGCAATTTATATTAAGGCTTATATAATGCTTATAGATAACTTATAAACTAAGAGAAGTCTTATAAATAGTTCTATTAGGATTATATAAGATATTATATAGATAGAGACATAAAATATTAAAGACGACCTGCTAATTATAATTCTAGTTAAGTTTAAAGAATATACTAGTCTAACTTATAGCAATATGAATTATATGCCTATTTTCCTTATTATATAGTAGTTTAAGTATAAGAATTAGGATTATATAAGGAAGAATATGCCCTTCTAAGCTATATATACAATTATAATATATAAGAGCTAAGGCTAGGGGTCGCCATAGGTCCCTATAGGTCCAAGGTTAGGACCTAGACCTAACTTATAGGTCCTTATAGATATTAGGACCTGACCTATAGGTTTTAGGACCTAACTCATAGGTTAGGTCGGGTTCCTATAGGTCTTATAAGGGGTGCATACTGCCCTACCCTAAGCTCCATTCGGCCTAGTTTAGGGGCAATCCCTTATACTACCCTACTTGCACCCCCTAGACTATACTCTATCTAGCCTACCTCCTAGGCACCCCCCTACCCCCTCCCTCTCCTGCAAGACCTATAGGTCCCTATAAACCTATAGGTCAGGTCCTAGAGATAGGACCCGACCTATAGGTCCCTAAAGCCTAGAGGACCCGACTTATAGGGACCTACGGGTCGGGTCCCTATAGGTCTATAGGTTTTGTAGTAACCTCTAGCTAAGGCTTAACGCTTCTTAAGATTATATTTAGCTTTATAGTTAAGGATTTTGCTATTAGATTATTATATATAGCTATTTCATATGTATGAGAGCTAGGGGATATTATATAGCTAGATACTTTTATATAAGATTAGTTTAAACCTTTAAAGCTAAGTATAAATACTATAAATAAGTTATAAGATTAGAAGCATTATACTAGATAATTAATACTATAAACTTATATAAAAGTATATACTAGCACTAGTACCTTCCCTTATAGCCTTCTTTAACTTCCCTAATCCTTTAAAATGCTTAGATAAAATAGTTTTTAAAGACGTATAAGACTATATCAGCTAGCAACTACATAGTTAACGCCCCGGAGCTTGCGTAGGGCCGCGGGGGACATGCTTAAAGCTTCCCCCAGCTTAGGCACCTGACTATTTATCACGTGGTGGCGCATCGCAACCCCACGACAATATATATCGTCAACGCACTTAAGCACTCAGATGGAGAGAGTATTAATCACAAGCCTGACTCTTTGTCTACGTTATGCTAACAAGTTGCAAGCTATCATAACTGCTATTCTATTCTGGAGCATGATAGAAATTGGTCTCGGTGTGGTTATTGTCTGTCTTCCAACGATCCGTGCTCTTTATAGCAAAAAGATATCTCCAGCGGGAATTGTGAGCAATATCAGAAGTATTTTGGCTATTGGTTCCCTCCGCTCCAACTCGGGCTCCGAGCCAGGTATTCACCGCCTACAGAGCCTGAGTAGATCGTCAAGATCCAATGCCTCTAATATGAATCTTCGCAACAGGGATGATGGAACTACAGAGACTCATGTCATCAGGGCTCATGACATCGAGAGACAAGGGCATGTACCTCGTGCAGGAATCCATATTGAGAATCAAGTAGAGCAGTACTAAAGCGCCTTTAGTAAAGGTAGGGGTCGCTATGGGTCCCCATGGGTCTAAGGTTAGGACCCGGACCTAACCCATGGGTCCTTATGATTATTAGACCCGACCTATAAGTTTTAGGACCTAACCCATAGGTCGGGTTGGGTACCTATAGGTCCTACAGGGGGGGGGTACACCCCTACTATAAGCTTAATTAGGCCTAGTTTAGGGGTAATCCCTATTGTACTACTAGGCTCAGGGGTCTTTTACACGCCCTATGCCTACCTTCCTACCCCCCCTACAAGACCCATGGGTCCCTATAGGCCTATAAGTCAGGTCCTGCAAAATGGGACCTAACCTATGGGTCCTTACAGATACTAGGACCTGACCCATAAGGACCCATAGGTCGGGTACCCATGGTCTATGGGTTTTGTGGTGACCCCTAAGTAAAGGCAGCCGTTCGCTTAACTATATTTACCCCTTTCTTATTCCTCTTTCTTTTTATTACATAAAAGAAGTCTAGAGCCTAATAGGCGTACTAGCTTATAGTTTCTTTATAGTCTTCTATAAAGAGGCAATATTTATAAATCCTGCTTTGACAAAGAGATTACTATTATTTTCAACGGTTTTCACTCCTTCAAAGAAAACTTACAACACTTCAAATCACAATGCTGCATTTGTAAGTCATGTGGCCCCTGCCCTAATTGAACTTTTGGACCGGGCACAAAGAATCTAAAGTCTTATGCAACAAGAAAAAGAATACGTGAATAGATTTATATCGTTTGCGTACTTTTACTGAAACTTTCTAGTGTCCTTTGTCCATAGCATTTCCCTTCATTCCTTTAATTTTAAATAGCTCATTTTTCTCATCCGCCTACATGGTTAAATTTAACATGAAACCATTATAATTGATCTTTCCACGACTACCAATAACCTATCCTAAAACTCAGTTATGGAGTACGACTATACCCATCCAGAACGGCATCATAAGGGTCTCGTATGGGCACCCAATGGTAAAATACCTGACGAACTTCGACCACAACGCGAGGCAATGGTTCATTATGACCCTGAAATGCATGAATTATGCTGGGCCTGTGGCTGGAGTTCTTACAACGAAATAACTTCCTCGTATGGACCGCGGGTCAAAATCTTCCATACTCGTGACAACATAGGCATGTGGGCAATTGGACCTAAATGGTTAATACGAGACCAGCCAAACGACGGTTCACTCGGGAATGATTATATGACATATCAGTTTCTACGTAACCAACCAGGCTTGAAAATACCGTTGTTAGATGAAATGCGAAGTCTGAGTAAGCCTACGGATAGCATCCATTTTACACTGATGTCTCGAGCCCAAGGCGTAGGGCTTGATGAAATTTGGGATACTCTTACCCCAGAACAAAAGTCTAGTTACACAGACCAACTCGGCGATTGTCTCAAACAGATTCGGCGGTTTACAGCGTCTACTGCTCAAAAGGTCGACGGCAGTCCCCTCAACGACATTATAATCGGCGCCCATTGTAATCGCCGTCATCCACCTACCTGTAAAATGATTGGTCGTACAACAAGCGAATGGTTTGAGAATCTCGCAGACGACCTGCGTGGTGGATTGTCCAAGATTCATAACACTAAGGATCCGGAAATTATTGAAGAGAAACTTCAAGAACTCAAGGATAATTTTCCAAAAGGAGAACCATATGTCCTTACCCACGGAGATTTCAATCTCACCAATATCATAGTAAACGCCAAAGAGAATAAGATCGAAGCGATTATCGACTGGGAAATGGCTGGGTATTTCCCGTGGTGGGCAGAACGTTGGATGTCTATCGTATTTGGAAGTGACCAACTTGACGAACTATTCTTTCCACTTTGGCCGGACGTCTGCCCAGAGATGGACGCGGAGACCTTTCGCGTACAGGTTCTTGACAAAGTGGCACCTGTCATAGAGGCTTTTGCGATGTGTAAGCATGACCATTCGGTCGGTCGTTCAGCTTGGCTACGTCCCCCCTTCTGTAAATGTAAACCGTATGGGGGAGATTTCTCTTGGGTCAGCATGGGAAATGGTACTGACCACAAGATAAGTAATGTTGACTAGGAGACTAAGAACCCGAGACACGACTGAAGCACCGAGAGAAATATGTCGCGACTGTGGAGTTAGAGTAATTAATAGTGCTTGCTATTTGTGCAGTTTTGGATTTATAATACTAAAATCTTAAATCAATTGATGATCCCTTTATTTTGTTTTGTTTTCCCTTAAGATAAAGCAGTAGAAGAAATAAAATGATTTGCGGTTTATGACACGCCTTTAAGATTTATAACCTAGCTACAATCAATGACTATTTTGCTTATCAGATATAAGAATTACGCAAGCAACAAGTTATTTTTGATTTAATTAAGTTTGAAACCACCCCCAGAAAACTAACACTCTCAAACATATCCTGAGTAGCTGGTTGCTACATCAGCACTCATCGTCCGCCACTGCGAAATTTCCTGGTCCATGACTCTACACAACAAGTATCGAGTCCTATGAGAGCAAGTATTGAGCCTGCTCGGAAGATTATTTCTCCTCATTTTCCCCCTGCGTCTTGTAAGTTGTAATGGCAGTTTCGAAACAGCGGAAGACCAGGATCATATATCGTAATGAAGAATCTAATTCGGAATCCACCCTCTAATAGCTAATCATAATTAGGATTGAGGAACCAATAAGATTTAGAGTCTACTAACGAGATGAACTATCGCCAGCCAAAATCTCATTTATGGCTTGATAAAAGGGCGTCAGAGTTCCGTCTTTGCGCTCATCCCAGCCTAGCTTCTCCACCTCTCCATCTTTGTGTTGGATGGAATATATCTTTCCAGCCTCTGGATATCGGATGAGTAGAACTGCTTGCATGCTATCACCAACACGGATCGCAACTGCATCCTGCGTCTCGAGGGCGATCATCGAATCAGGGAAATGTTCTGCATGGCTCCTCTCAGAAGCTGAAGCTCGAGTGCCGAACGAATAGACTGACCATTCACGCCTGTTTCCGCCCATGTGTCGAGTTGGCAGCGTTATGCCTTCGCATTTTCCACATTCCGACACCCATGATGGATTGTTAGAGAAACAGAACCAGCACTTATTAGGCGACTTCAAAGGATCTTGTGTCATTGTCGTCAAGAATAATACAAATTGGTATAAAAGTTTTGAGGTAACCAGCGAGTGAAAGTACTGGATAGCGACAAATCCTGTTGGGAATATTAATGGTGACATTACCAGCTTCTTATAAGTTCTTAAGGATCATCGAGGCCACTACAAAACATACCAGAAACTAGGTGATCCATGCCTGCTTTGATGGCGCATGCACAAGGCACGAACCCTACGATATATCTTGTGCCAATCTACAGCTCAAGAAGCGTTGGGTAAGCACTTGACAAGGAGCATTGTTTGATCCAAATAGAGCAAGGATCAAGAGATGGTGAACCAGATACCGGTAAGATACCAGCCTAACACATTCAAACATCGCCACGGCGAGCGAGCATGAATGTTCAGGAATGATATTTAAGACTAGTAGAAGCCATCTTCCATATGGAAACCTTCAGCAAAAGACAAGACGCTGGAGATAAAGAAGATACTGAAAGTATCACTCATGATGAGTCAAAGTCTCAACGCAATGACCATGATTAGGAAAAGTGATTTCCTTTGTGCGCGGCTTTGTTGCCCTATTTTCCTCTTGCGCATTCGAATTCTCAAGAGCCAACTGGATGCCTAGGCTTTATTTGAGCTCGAGTTTGCATATAATATATCACAATGGGGTCTGGACACCTGTCTTATCTATGGGCAGTAGGGACAAAGGAAAACAGATCTACAATCGGGAAGAAAGAAAAGTCGCAATAGAAGTGTCCTGGCTCGTGTTTTTTAGTCATGCCCCATTTGAACCATGCCACGGGCCATTATACTTGCTCTACGACTTTTAAACTTTCGAATAAGAATAGGTGCAATTTGTATTTCATCTTTCCTCCTTTGAATCTTGCTACAGTAACACCTTTCCCTGATGCCTTTTGTTTACTTCACTTCGACACTAGCCCGGCAACGAACGGGCAATGCTAAAATACGTATATTGGAACAAGAACTTGACGCTAGCATAAAAGGTATTTATTAAGTATCATACATAACGAGTAAAAATAGAACCATGTCATGAGTTTTATACTCGACTATATAGGTGGTTGCAGATCTACCCCCCCCACCCGCTCTACTACCCCGCACTAGTCCATAATCAGACATTGTGCCGAACAGACCGCCTCATGCGTGAGAATTTAAATCGAAACTATTCCCACGAGCGAGCCCTTATACCCAACCAACTTGCAGTACGTGGCAATGCTAATCCCAAAACCGCTAATCCTCTTCATCGACGCCTACGACAGCTTCTCCAACAACATAATCTCGCTCCTCGAAACAAGCCTCAATGCCTCAGTCCGCACCGTGAAAATCGATAACCCCGCCCTCGCCACAGACGAAGCATTACATGAGGAGTTGAGTCGTTATGCTGCGGTGGTGTGTGGACCAGGTCCGGGGCATCCGGGGAGAGAGGAAGATGTGGGCATCGTGAAGAGGATTTGGAAGACCGGGGTGCCGGTTTTGGGAATATGTTTGGGGTTCCAAAGTTTGTGTTTGGAGTTTGGTGGGGTGGTTAGGCGGTTGAAGGGTCCGCAGCATGGCATGATTAGGAGGGTTAATCATGCTGGGGAGGATGGGAAGAGGACTACGGGCTCAATATTTGACGGTGTGGGAGACATCTACGCCACGTTGTATCAGAGTCTTTGCGCAAATATTGGGCAGGATTTGATACCGGAAAGTTCGTGGGGTGATGAGAAGTGGAGGTCTACGAGACAGTGCCCAGATCTTCTTCCGCTGGCCTGGGTCGAGAGCGATCTTTCCGAAGAGAGCGATTCTGGTGTCATGGATGCCAGAGTTCTGGTTGCTGTACAGCATAGAACAAAGCCGTTTTGGGCGCTGCAATATCACCCGGAGTCGATATGCACCAACGAGGAAAGTAGGAAGGTAATCATCAATTGGTTCAAGGTTGCTTTGCATTTCAATCACACATTGCGTCAACCACGTATTCAAACTGGAGGGCCTCTTCAAGGAAAATTTGCCACCCGGGATAGCCTGCTGAGTCGGTTCGAGAGTTTTCGCCCGATGCTCAATGGCTCTGCGAGCTTTCCAAGTGGAGGACATTCCCATACGGCCCCATCTGAACATAGGAGTGGCGTGGACAACATATATTACTCGCGAACCGTGGATTTACCAAAAAATACATCCGTTGCTGGAATAGTTGAGTCCCTTGGCTACGAGGAAGAACAGATTATTCTCCTGGAATCTTCAAACGCATATGAAAAAGCGGTTGGAACAGCAGACGTACGTGGCAGATACAGTATTATCGCTCTCGATGTTAAGGACAGCCTGAGATTTGAATATACTACTGGGAGCAACCAAATATCTGCCATTTATCCTGCTGGTAACACGGCTGACCAATATATCACTGATTTGAGACAATTTGGCGGGGTCTGGTCGTTCCTTGCTCAATACTTGGATAAGCGCAAGGTGCAAGATGGGAACACAGAATCTCCATTTTGGGGTGGCTTCATGGGATACACGACATACGAGCTTGGTCTAGAGGGTATCGATGTACAAGCTCAAGGACGGACGAACCAAGCCAATTCTCGCCCCGATCTGTGCTTTGCTTGGATTACGCGCAGCGTTGTTATTGACCATGTCAAAGGCTGCATTTATATCCAGCAGCTAGCCCCAACAGCTGCCCAAGCTGAGGCGGAACAATGGATTTATTGCATAGCGATGCGAATAGCGAACACCCCCTATCATCATCCCCCAAAACCACGGGGAACAACGAACGCATCAAAATCAGGCATATCCATCACCACGCCTCCAGATTCAGAGTACGAATCCAAAGTCCGCCACTGCCAAGAATCCATCCGAAGCGGCGATTCCTATGAGCTCTGCCTCACGGACCAAACAACAATCACCAGACCCCGACCTGTCATCGACCAAACAAAAACAACTCAACCCCCGGTACATCCTGGGATCTCTATACATCTCTCCGCACCCGGCAGCCCGCCCCCTTCGCATCCTACATCCGTCTCGGACCCCTAACGCTCGTGTCCTCGTCCCCCGAACGCTTCCTCTCCTGGGACTCGGCAGGCAAATGCGAACTCCGGCCCATGAAAGGCACCGTGCGCAAAAGCCCCACCGTCACCACCCTATCGCACGCCAAAGCCCTCCTCGACGTGCCGAAAGAAAAAGCAGAGAACCTCATGATAGTCGATCTGGTACGCCACGATTTACACGGCGTGTGCGGGAGTGGGAATGTCAGCGTGCCGCGACTGATGGTGGTGGAGGAGTACGCGAGCGTGTTTCAAATGATCACTGTTGTGCAGGGACAGCTCCCGTCTCCGCTTTCCAAACACATGGATGCTGCAGAGGCAGAGCAGGCGAGACGCACACGGTATACGGGGCTGGATGTCCTGGCTGCCTCTCTGCCCCCTGGAAGCATGACAGGTGCGCCGAAGAAGAGGAGCTGTGAGATACTGCAGCTGCTTGAGAGGGGGAAGGAGAGGAGTCTGTACTCGGGTGTGGTGGGGTATATGGATGTAGGCGGGAGGGGCGACTTCAGCGTAACGATCAGGAGTATGTTTCGCTGGGATGATGATGATTTCACCCCTCTGGAAGGCGAGGAAATCATGGAGAAATGGCATATTGGTGCTGGTGGCGCGGTCACGGCGTTGAGTACGCCGGCGGGGGAGAGAGAGGAGATGCAGACAAAGTTGAATGGGACTCTGGGAGTTTTTGGTTTATGAATATAGGAGGCGGCGCAAATCTTGGGGTACATGAATGGTGTTTGGGAAACAAGCAGGGAGGTAAATACTCAACGTATTTGATTTAACATGGATGGGTATTTGGGGCTGGCGTTGGATGATAGATAGAAGGGGAGGCTCCTCACTCAACGATACCCATAGATAGATGCATGCACGCACTTTACAACACCCCTCCAAAAAACAGATAAATTTCCACGCTCGAAGGAATCAAATTCCGATATCCCAAATATGCTTGCTTGCTTCCTTGCTCGATATACTACACTTGTACAGTAATCCTCGCCCCTTTCCATTTCCATTTCCCCGCGCGAGCCGGCACCTGGCTCTCATTCATATCCATATTCCTGTCTGGCTATCCTCACTCACGTCCCTATAACACCCTAGAATTCCTGCTCTTCTTGGAAAAACATGCCGAAGCTGATGATGGTGCCGTAGATGAGCACGCCGCCGATAATAGACATCACCATGGCCGGATACGTGATAAGCATCGAGTGCGCAAGAACAACCGGTAATGCTATGGGTCATTTCATGTTAGCTTCCACTTTATCCGCATTATCACGCATCCTCATCCTCTTCCATCCTAACCCAACCCACCCAATCATCCCTCCCATCCCATACAATCCCAAGATCTCCTTCACATGCACATGCATACCCACCACCGTACTTCCTCAAGCCGTGAAAGAGAAAGGCAAAGGGAAGAACAATAGGAAACGCGTTCTAACATACCAACACCCATCAGCACCAAAAACCCCGTGCAAAACCTGCCGAAATCGACCACGGCGTTCCCAGAGCTCTCGACGAAATCATCCGGGTTGGCGCAGCGACCGCAAATCCAGTTGGGGAGCGGCGCGAGCACGTAGGTGGCGACGACGAGCAGGGGCAGGTATTGTTTGAAGAGGGCGCAGGAGAGGATTACGAGGAGGAAGCCTATGGCTAGGACCTATGGGGGGTTAGAATTAAATAGATTGGAGGGTGAGGGGGAGAGGTGGAGGTGGGAGAGATGGGGGGAAGAGGAAAAGGGACGTACGAAGGAGAGGGAAATGATTGTTTTGAGACCTGCGGCCATGGTGAGGGAGGGGAGTTTGAAAGCCAGGTTGGGTTGTGTGGTGGGTGGTGGGCGGTTTAGGTACAGTCCAGCCTCGCGATAAGAGGCCAGATATTTGCGCGTTGGTGTTTTTAATTATATCCCCCAGCTTGAGCTTTAACTTCAACTTCAAACTTGACTTTGACTGTATCTGTATCGAGTATCGTGATTAATGCGCCGGTGTGAGGTGATGTTGAAGAGTGAGTTGTGTAGCTGTTGATAGTCGACCTGACGTTGCGCATTGCGTCGCATCGGACCGCACTTTGCCTCGATATTGAGGCTGAAAAGTGGAGGAGAAGACCCCTGCCATTGAAACCGACTACGGCAACCAGAAGCAACGACGATGCGTTTACCTTGACCTTAGAGCTTCATCAGCGCGTCTGCCTCAACTGCATACAAATACACCAATTCAATCTCCCTCTACAAACACAATCCCAACCACGACTTCACGATCCCACGATCCCGTACTCCAATTCTACAGCCACACACGCAGCTAGCTGAGGCTGCAGCAGAAGAGGCAAGATGTTCAGAAATAACTACGACAATGATTCCGTTACTTTGTGAGTAGCTCTAAGCTGTGGTGTGCAGTGCAGTGCAGTGCAAGTGGAAGGGATAACAACTGACTTGTTGCAGCTCTCCGCAGGGTCGGATATTTCAGGTCGAGTATGCATCGGAGGCTGTGAAGCAGGGAAGTGTAGTTGTGGGAATAGTAAGCAAGACGCACGCTGTGCTTGTAGCTGTAAAGGTAAGTCACATACCTCCACCTCTCCCTCCCTCCCCTTCATCCCAATCTCCACTCCACTCCACCCAATTCTAACACCTCCTCCCCCCTCTCCAGCGCAACGCCGAAGAACTCTCCTCGTACCAAAAAAAGGTCATCGCCATCGACGAGCACCTCGGCCTCGCACTCGCCGGCCTCGCATCCGACGCCCGCGTCCTCTCCAACTTCATGAAGCAGCAGTCGCTATCCTCGCGCCTGACATACGGCCGCGCCATCCCCGTCGAGCGCCTCGTAGCATCCATTGGCG
>QGMI01001000.1:0-14422 GCA_007821535.1 Lachnellula occidentalis | reverse complement strand
ATAATTGATTATTATAATCAAGATAGCTTAGTAGATTATTTAACTACTCTATATAATAGTTAGTTATCCTACTAGAAAATATAATACATAAGGTAAAATAAGACGTCTTAAGTTAAACTTGATTATAGTAAATTTTATACTTATTAAGGTAGATAAGTAGGTTAGGAAGAGAATAGTTAAAGTATTACTTATAAGTATAAATAGACAAGTAGTATCTAAAGGGAATAGGTATAATATTAATTAAAAATAGATAAAAGAATTAATTATAATAAAGCCCTAATCTATAAGAACGCCAAGCTAGTAGTAGGGTAGAGTCTAGTAATTATAACTAGTATTATCAACTATAATTATATCTATAATAGGAGGTTTAGTATATAGGATCTAAATCTCAAATAAAGAGTTTTAGAAAGGAGACACTTGAGAGATAGTATACTAAATAGATAGTAATTGCTAAGGCATTAGATTTAGGCTTAGCTAGTCTAATTCTAAGAGCTAGGAAGGCGAGATAAAATAAGGGGGCTATAAGAAGGTAGGGTAGGTACTAGCTAGAAAGGTATTAGAGAATATAGACACTTGATTCGATAGTAGGTAGGACAAGTAGCTTTCGTCTAATATATCCTTATCTTTATTATTATCTAGGAGGGGTAATATCTCTAAGGTCTAAAAGTACTAACTAGGTTAAGAGATATCTAAGGCTAGAGTAGGAGATTTAGACTTACCTAGAGTAGGAGATTTAGACTTGTACTTGCTATCTACTATAAGGTCTAAAAGTATTAGTATATTAGTAGACTTAGGGGTATTATAATAGATAAATAGCAAGCTCTCTCCAAGTATAATAGAGCCTTGAGATATAGGCCTAGCCTAGGATATATTACAAGAATGTATAAAGGGCTAGCTCCTACTAAGAATTATTAAGCCTTGGCTATAAAGTAATATAGAGCTAGTATCCGAGTCTACCTTATCCTAAGATACTAGGGAGGATATATTACAAGAGTATATAAAAGGCTAACTCCTACTAAAGATCGTTAAATTTTGGCTAGAAGGTAATCTGGTACTAATATTAAGGTCGACCTACTTATCTATAGATTTAATAGAAACTTCTAGTTTAATCTCTTCTAACTTAGTATTACTTTCTTCTAACTTATTATATTTTACTTCTAACTCAACTTTACTCTCTTTTAACTTGACTTTACTTATATCTAACTTAATATAAATCGGGCTTTTAGATCAGGATTATTAATACCTCTTAGGCTGGTTTCTCTACTATATATATAGCTTCTTATTAGAATCAGAAGGCTCTTTCTCGAGAAGTAGCTATTTAGGGAGATATAAAGGAGCTTTATATTAAGTAGGCTTAGTATATAGAATAAGTAGTTACTAATCTCCTTTTGATAATATAAACTAGTCTGCCTCCTCCTATAAGATCTAGTCGTTATTAAGTAGTACTTCTAGGTCTACCTTAGCTAGTAATATATCTACTCCTTTAGGTTGTATAGTAGTAAGACCGAGGAACTTGTTAATAGTAATAGTATAGTCTTTAAGTATAAGGCTCTATTTGTTAGTAGCCTACTAGAAGAAATAGACTATAGGGTCTGAATCTTATACCTTACGACCTAGAATACGAAGGGCAAATAGCTCTTCTACTACTATCTATATATCTTTAAGTAGGTAGAAGCTCTATACCTTTTTCAAATAGGCTACTAGGTTAACGAAGGCCTTATAGTATAGGTAGTCGAATAGCTAGTATTCTCGAGCTAGTAAATAATATTCAAGTATAATAAGCCTAGAAACCTAGATAAAGGAGGAGAAGTAGCTAGTTAAGTTGGATACTATAGTAAAGCTTCTAGAAGTTAGTTTCTTTAACCTAAGGTCTATACTTAGGATACTAATAAAGTATTATAGGATATTATTACTATCCTACTAGAATTGTTTAATAGGCTATTAGACTAAGAGGGTAAATAACTCAAATAGGTACTCTTGAAGTTTGGAATTATAATCGAGATATAGATTATTAAATGCCTAGGCTAAGATATTAAGGGGATCTAGGATATAAGTCCCTTTCTAGTATTCGTACTAGGCCTAAGCTAGCTCCTAGTATTTAACAAGTAGACCCGTAATTCTAGACTTATCTACAAACCTTATAATATTAACGAGACTTAGCTCAATACTACTACGGAGCCAGGAGGCGTGAAATAAGATATAGAATAAGTAGAACTAGATTCATTTATAACTAATTATTATCTTAGGTACTAGGGCCTTGAATGCTATAGGATAGGAGGAGTTACTATAAGTTAATACAAGCTACTTAAGAAGATACTTAGGGGTCGATACAAGCGTCTCTTTATAGTAGTTAAAGGTTCCCTTTATAGCTTTAATAAGTAGATAAATAATATATTCGTCTTTACGAGGAATATAGTAATAGTACCTAAATTCCTTATAAGACCTATCCTTATAACATATAGCTATAAGATCGTCGAGATAAAGTATAGATAGGTTAGGGATAGGAAGAACTATTAGCTACCTTATAGTATACTAGAACTTGAGATATTTGAAGGTAGTAACCTATTATATACTCTAGTAGTATATATTCAAGTTATCTAAGCCGTTCGTCCTAGTAAAAGTCTTTTAAGAGTATAGAGTAGGTCTATTAATAATAGAAATAGGACTAGACGTAGGGTTAGACTACTAGGAACTAGATATAAGGTTAGACTCCTAGCTATTAGGAATCTTATCTAGCTAGATAGCCTAATAGTAACTAGTAGTACTAGAGAATAGCTTATACTAAGTTTGTCCTTTCTTTAGAAGGATATACTAGTCTAGATATCAGTATACCTTCTTTTCTACTAGGTACTTTTTGCTAATATAAATAGTATATAATACCTTATTAAGCTAGTAGGTAGGGGCCTCAGGTAGATAGAACTTATACTCCTAGATATCCTTAACTTCTAAGTATTCAAGTAGAGGGAGGTTATTAGAGTAGAGAAATAGTAGATAATTCTTAAAGTATAAGAAGGTAGCCTCAAGCTTAGGTTATAGCCTAAACATTTCTTCTTTCTAGCTAGCTTTCTTAGAAAATTTATATGCTTTTCGAAAATAGAAGAAACTACCTTCTCTTGATATATAAGAGTAATTGATACTTGTAGGAATCTCGAGTAGTATATAGTATAGCTTGTAGAGGATAAAAAGGTTATTATCGATCTGAATAACCTTGAGTATATTATATTTAGTAGCTATTATATTAGTAGAAGTATAATAAAGTTATAAGACAAGGTAGGAAGTAGTATATACTAGTATAGGATAAAGTCTAAGCTAGTAGAAGTCAAAAGATATTTGAGAGTACTAGTAGAATTAAAGTCTAAACTAGCTAGAGTCAAAGAAAGATAGTAGAGAAGGTAGATTAAAGAGTATAGCTTAAAGCTATCTATATTTAGAGGAGATTATACTTATTATTTAGGTAAGTATATTAAATACATCTAATACGTTTACTACTAGGTTATAATATAGGAAAGTAAAAGGTTTTACTATAGGTAAGCTTTACTATTACGAGTCAAAAATAAAGAGGCTAGAGAGCTTATAGTACAAGAAATAAGATAGACTAGTTAGCCCCTATAGTACTCCCTATATATAATAATTGCAAGTTAAGATATCTCATATTACTTAATATGAATATAGAAGTATAAAGATCTAAGTATATCGAGATATATTATATTACTTAATATTAAGATGGAATATAATTGTATAGTATTATATATTACATTTTTTTTGTATACTAAGACGTCTTGTCTTACGTAATCTCTATAGGCTATATATATGCTTAGTTAGCGAGTCGTTTAGGTATTAAAGTGCCGGCTATTATAATATTAAGACGAGATTTTAGTAGGTTACTTCAATATTTGTATTATAGTAGTTATTGTAGTATTATATCTAAACTATAATTATTATAGGTTATATATATATGATAAATGTATAAGTAGCTTAGTAATTGAAATTTAGTAGGTTATTAGATATTAGTATTCTAGTACATTTATGATATATATATATATACTATTCCTTGTCTACCTACCTATACTTCTATTACTATACCCCTTCTATTCCTTTTATAGAACCTCCTTTATATCTACCTATTTATCTTTACTCTCGAAGTTATCTATACTTATATCCTTCTTTTTCCCTATAGGTAAACTAGGTAGTAGGATTAGGAATTATAGCTATCTTATTAGTACTAGGATCTCTACTCGTAGACATTTCCTTTCTAGCCCCTAGTCGGGTCCTAGGCTCTATATTATTCGATCGTTATTAGAATCCTAGTTATACTCTAGTACTTTACGCCTTTTCCTCTTACTAACTACCTTTAGTATAGGAGCGGTATAGTCCTTATATATTTTCTAGCTAATAGCTATTTCGTTATTACTTATAATATGAATAATATTAAATAGGTACTTCTTTGCTATCTAAGTACAAGCAGTTCAGTTCTAGCTAGCCTATAAGATAAGTATAGTCTTATCCTTACTTATAATCTAAATAGCATTAGGTAGGTACTTCTTTACTATCTAAGTATAAGTACTTTAGTTCTAACTAGCCTTTGAGATAGGTATAGTCTTATCCTTGCTCTTATCCTAGATAGGGTTGGCTAGGTCCTTAGTTACTAGTATATTAATACCAAGCTACTAGTACTAGGTCTATAATATACTAAGGTAGAGCTTGAAGAGTAGGGGCTAAAGCTAGGTTAGGTAGGTACTATCTAGACTATAATGCTTTATCTTAGTTACTATCAAATAGCCGGCCTACTATATAAAGATCTTATTAATAGTAAGTTCCTTTTCGCTCTAGGTTAAGGACCTCTACTTATTAAATCGTATATACTACTTACTAATCCTAATCGCGATCTACTAGTATAATACTATCCTAAAGGTAATTAAGAGCTTATACAATTATAAGGATTCTTGCAAGACCTTAATAAAGGACTAGCTAAGCTAAAACCCTTATATCTTAGTAGATAAGATTACTATCCCTTTATCTTCTACAGCCTCTTTAGCCCTAACCTACTTCTATATTATATCCTTTAAGTCCTCGGTCTTAGGTAGATCTACTAGTAATTCGAGGTCGATTTAGTAGTATACTAGCTATAGATAATAGGGCTACTTAGGGGCAGCAAACCTATACTACGCCTATAAATAGTATACGAATAGACAGATAAATACTAGGTACTAGTATAGTATATAACTAATGCTCTATAGGAAGAAGTATATAATATAAAAAGGGATCTTCTATACGGCTCGACTCTTATTATACTAGATCAGGAAATAGATTTGCCTCTAGTATATGATAATATTCTGGATAGTACTCTCTATATTATATACCTTGATCGATAATAACTTACTACTCTAGCTAGGGAGACTATAGACTAGATAGTAGACAAGAAGCTATTACTATAGAGCCTTATTATAATCGGCGATATACTATACTACCTACTTCTTATCCTAGGTCCTGTCCCTACCTTTAGTATATTTGTTCTATATAGATAAGATAAAGTACTATACCTTAGGCTCGATCTACCTCTGATTTGCCGGGTTAATCAGGAACGAGAAGCTAGGGACTTAGTTGTATATCAGGTCCTTAATATCGGTAAGTAGTAGAATGTCCTTTAGCTTGAAGCTATCGAATAGCCTTCTATTCTAGACCTAGGTATAGCTAATAGTACTCTAGATCTATCTCTTAAACTAGGCTATTAGTAATAAAATGTCATTTAGAGTCACTATACTACTTGCCTCTAACTAGTAAAGGAAGGTTCGTCTAATATTCTAGTTATCTATCTGTTAACTATAGTACTATAACTCTATTAGCTTAGCGAAAGTCTTTCGATTCCCTTATAGAAGGAAATTCTTCTAGTTATATTAAAAGAAGTATTTAGTATCTTGAAGCTTATCTCGACTTCGGGTAGTAAGACTATAATCCTATTATAGTAAGACGGATTCAAGGAAGTATAACCGGAGTAGCTAGATAAAGTTTCTAATATATATTATTATCTAGCTTATACGGATAAAGTAGCTCTTTTCTACTAAGCCCTCCTTGAGATCTATACTAAGGATGCCTATAAAGTAGGTAATTAGACTACTAGGTATAGCCGACTAGTCCTTAAGTTTCGTAGTAACAAATAATATATTCAGCTATAAGATACTCTCGAGTAGCTCCTAATCTATAGTCTACTACCTAGCATTAAGGCTCTTAGGTACCTTATTCTCGGTCGCGCCTTATATACGGTTATATATCATTTCGGTAAAGGTCTAGATACAATCAAGGAAGGTATACTAGGCCTTACTAAGGTATACGTAAACCCTAGCTAGATCTCGTTCGATCTCTAGATCAAGTAGACATATATAGAATAGTAAGTAGAGAAGCTATTTCTAGAGTTAGTATTTCTATATTAATACTAGCTAAGTTGCGGGCTAGGTAAAGGTATAGTCGCTAATCTTATCTGCCTTATTAAACATAAGCTAGAAATAGTAGATATATAGAGTCGTAGCAAATATACACTTATATCGATTAAATAGATCCTACTAAAAGTCGAGGATTACTATAAGGATCGTCTTCTTATAGGTACTAAATCATATAAGTAGTATTCGCAACTTATTATAGTAATTAAGAGGATCCGTTAGCTAGAGAACACGAGGGGTATCCCCTTTTATCTATAGTTAGTAGGTTATCTACTATAAAGTATACTAGTAAAGGTAGCCTTTAAACGACTTGAGCTACCTAGTTCAGTTAAAGAACAGGCTTATATTATCCTTCTACTAGGTCCTAGCTAGCTACTATTCTATAAATAAATCAGCAGCTATTAGTAGGGAAGGTAGTTCGTATAAAGCTTTAATAAGCTCGAGACCTAGCTTCTATACCTCCTACTAGAAGGAGTCGGGTACTTTGATTATTAGGAACTAGGTCTAGGTATAGATAATCTTATAGTAGTACTAACTCTACCTAGTCTCGACCCGGCTATACTCCTTATTTATATGCTTCCTGATATTCTACTAGCTTGCTATCTAGTACTAATAGATATAGTACTAGTAGTAAATATCGACTAGGAGCCCTTCGATCTATAGGTAATTCAAGGGTAGGAGGGCAGGATAGTAGTCAAGAGCTCTTAGGAGTATATTAGCAAGTCTAAGCTAGGCCGTAACTAGAGTAGGTAGGCCCTAGCTATTAGTAAAGTAGTACTAGTCGCGGAGATACTAGTAAAAGAGGTTTACTCGAGAGTCAAGTACTAGCTTCTTCTTCGGCTTGCTTTACCTAAAAGGTAGAAGGGTAATAATAGGATAGTAGATAATCTATTAGTATAGTATATAGAAAAGGAAGGTACTATTCTCAAGCTTATATACTTGGATAAAGTTAAGGTTAGTAATAAAAGTTAGAGTAAATAGGTTATATATAGGTACTAGTATTATTATCTACTAGCAAGTTGTTACTAAGAATAGCTCGATAGAAAAAGTAGTCTAGAAGGTCGATAGGTAGTAGTAGAAGTTAGGTCGATAATAAAGTAATAATAAAGTAAAGGCTAGGAATTTAGAAGTTAGTTATATATTAGTTATAGTTTAAGGATAGTCTACGCGTTTTTCATTCCTTCCTAGGTCCTCTATAAGCTACTAATACTAGCCAATCTCTAATATAATAAGGTTCCTACTAGCTACTAATACTTGCAAGTAGCTATACCGGCGGCTTTATACCCGATATTGTTTAACTGTCTATTTAAAGCTAGTAGTACTACCTATAGCATTAGGTTGATATTCTATTACCTGATTCGAGCTAATCGAGGGGCGCTACATACTTTAAAAAGTTATATAGGTTAAGAAAAATAAAAAGCAAAAAGTATAAGAAGATTTTCCTCTAAGTTCTCTACGCTTTATATCCTCTACCTAAGTCCCTTCAGAAGAGTATCTTATTACGCCTACTAGTAATTCAATAAAGATCAAAGGTTTGTAGATATCGAAGTAATTATCTAGTCTTCTAAACGTCTAACTAGTCTCCTATTCTCAAGTCCTTTAATACCCTCGAAAATCTAGTCCTTTTAATATTCATAGTATAGCTTAGTATCTATAGTACTCCGGCGAACCTATTTATCGTATTAAGTATCAAGTGTCTTATTTCTCTAGTTACTCCTCTTAGAATAGCTTACTCCTAGTATCTTTTGTATTTTAATCCTAGTATATATCAGGTTGCAAAGTAGAAGCTATAGTTGTATTATTATCATAATATTATTAGATAATGATCTCTTAGAACTCGTTACGTCGAGGGTATTCTACGACTGAAGCGTTAAGGTTAATATATTCAGCTTTTCCTTTTCTCGTTAATCTTCTATTCCTTGGACTATATTATATTAGCAGGTGAAATAGGGGGATAGTAGGCTATCCTTCCCTAGTTGTAATATTATTCATAAATCCGATTTCTTCTATAAAGTACTATAGTTTCTCAACGTTCTACCTACTACTAAAGAGGTACGTCTTATCTCTTATTCCTTGAAAGAAGTCTATTACTAATATCTAGGCTACTCCTTAGGCTCGTATCGTAGACCTGAACGTAAGGATACCCTCGATTATATTAGTAGCCTAGATACCTAGGTAATTCGCATTTATGATCTAAAAGAGGAAGCTCTTGATCTCATTTAGTAGTATTAAGAAGTATAGTCTACGTTTATAATTCTCGAAGTCGCTTTCCTATAGATAGTAAGAGAAGAGGTATATAAAGTTAGGTACGTCCGAATGTTCGTATTACGTGAGTATAATAACCTATAGTATCCTCAAAACGAGTAGGACCTAGGCTACTATTCGGGGGCCTCTATTTTTATTATATATTACGATTATTAGATCGCTATACTCTAGTCGGGTATCGAGTTCTAGCTAGGATTTTATATCTTTTACAGATACGTACTATATACTATTATCAAGTGCCTATACAATAGCTTCCTCTAGCTATTTGAAAAGTATTAAGCCTAGGGAGATTATAAAAGCTACCGTCTTATACTTGTCGATTCTACGGCTATCCCTAATATACTCTTATTTGTTCTAGTAGATCGTATTTAGAATAATCCTTATAAATTCCTTTACTACGCGTATATACTATCCTTATTAGAATAGATTGTCAAGGGATTCGTAGTATAGGTATAGTAGCTTTTATCCTTCAGCGATACGATTGATAAATTCTATCTTCTAAAAGATGAACCCTATATCTTCTTCTAGGAGGATTGTTCTATTAGATATCTAGATGTCTCAGATCTATTATATTTGATATAGTTATTAGCTTATTCTTGTAATTGTAGTCGGGTTGTACTCTATATTAGTTGGTATATATATTCGGTATATAGTCGTCGTATTTTCGAATTTAGTTAGAAGAGGAAGGAAGGAGTAAGCTACTCTATATACGTTTCTTGTAGTTAGTTGTTAGTAGGTTATACTAGCTCGCAAATTGAAAAAACTAGTAGTAGAAAAGAAAATACCTACAACCGGTAAATCTTAGCCGGTTTTAGTATATGTATATATTAGGTATAGTAGTTTACGGGTCCCTATAAATATTAAATCAGTCTATTTAGCTGATCCCGACAATCGTAAGTCTCTTACTATCCTAGAAACAATCTCAGCTATAGAGAAGATAATCCTAGCATTTATAATAATAAAAGGAGAGGTTATACTAGAGAAGTACTTCGAAAATAATATAGACCTAAAAGCGAAGGTAGCTACGTCCCTAAAAGGCTTTACAAATAAGTATCTTACTTATAAATAGCTCCTTTATTTCGGTAAGATAATAGTAGAAGACGTAGAAGGGAAGTAGATAGTTATTTTAATAGACGGCTATAGATTACTTCTTACTAAGAATTATAAGTATTACTACTTCCTTAATCGAATTATATATTTCCTCTTACCTTCTTACTCGACTTACCTCTTATAACCTCTTGATATTAGCGTCTTTTCTTCAGAGAAAGTATATTACTAAAATGCTATCTACAAATCGATTAAATTTAGCAATTATACCTTTAGCAAGACGGATTTCTTAGCTGCTTTTAATAAGGTCTATGATAATATAAAGAAGCTATAGACGATCTACTATACCTAGACGAAGGCTGGATTATATCTATTTAATCCCAAGTATATACTAGAAAAGATAAGAGGTTTTGATAGCTACTCGTAGATAATCGCTAATTAAGATAAAGTAGATTAAGAAGAAAAAGAAGAAGTAATACGCGAGCGACTTTAAGCTAATAGTATCTTAGATTAGGTTCTTCTATCAATTGATCGACCTTCTATACTACTAAATCTACTACTTGAGCCTCTAAAAGCGCCTCCTCTACGACTATTTATATAACTACCAAATACCTATAATCGATACTATTACGAGACCTACCTCCAAATATAAATCGACTATCATATAAAGCGTAGTACTCTATTTACGCCATATTTTCGCACGTTCTAATAAGCTTACTATACCTATATAGAGCGTAAAAACGCGACGGTAATGCTTATTGAATAGAGAGAACTTGATCGCAAAAATGTAGTATTATAGAAGGCAAGTCTCAAAGTAGCTAGTAGAAGGCATATCTAGAAGATAGAGGTAATATCATAGGGATAAGCGCGAAATGAGATCTAAGAGTAGAAGACTTAAGAATAAGAAGTATTATAATCAAAAGATATTATTAATATAGTAGTATAGCGAGCAAAAAGAGCAAAAGTCTTCGAAGATACTAAGACTACTAAAGTAATAAAATACGATACTAATAAAAAGTAGAAGAAGGAGGCTTTAGCAGATAATAAGAAGGAATAAAACCTGTGAAAGGAGCGATATAAGGAGGCTAGGAAGTAATTATAAGCTTCAATTATTCAACTTCGGCTTCGAAAGTAGATAGGGTTTAGTAAAGATAGTTGGAGGGCGCTAGACTAATATATAAAGTATAGGGGAGAGCTTTAGGCCTCAGATAATAGCAATATCTATAAAGTAGTTGATTCTTATATATAATAGAAGGTATAGATGTCTGCTTTTATCTATACTCTATTAGATAAGCTAGGTAATCATAGAATTGCGGTATACTGACTATATGTACGGATGTAGTATATAATACTATACTAGATTATATTTTTTCAAGACTATTTACTAGATTAGATTTCTTAGATTATAAGTAGTTATTTAGGTTTTAAATAAAAGTAATACTTGTAATAGCTAGGTAATTATAGAATTACGGTATGCTGACTATATATACGGATATAGTAAATGATACTATACTAGATTATATTTCTTCTAGTCTATTTGCTAGATTGGATTTCTTAAATCACGTATAGTACTAAATATAAAACTATATCCTATATTTAAAAAGGCGAATTCTATATTGCCTTAAGGTTAGATATAGTATATAGTCCCTAGTTTTGTCCTATAAATACTATAGTATAGTCTACGTGACCTCAGTAAGAGAGCTCAGCCCTACTAAAACTTTTATAGAGCGAAAATAATAGCCTACTTAGTAATCGTATAATTGCGGTATACTAACCATATATATAGCTGTATTATATGATACTATACTAGATTATACTTTCTCAATTCTATTTCTAAGATTAGATTTCTCAAATTATAAGTAGTTATTTAGATTTTAAATAAGAGTAATACTTGTAGTAGCTAGGTAATCATAGAATTGTAGTATGCTGACCATATATACCGATGTAGTATATAATACTATATTAGATTATATTTTTTTAAGACTATTTGCTAGATTAGATTTCTCAAATTACAGGTAGTTATTTGCATTTTAAATTAGAGTAATACCTTATAGTAGCTAGGTAATTATTAATAAAGAATAGCTTATTAGTTCTAGCTATTCTTTATATCAAGATTTAGAAAGCTTAGCTAAATAAGCTAAGAAGTATATTAAATCTATTAGATTAGAAGCTGATAGCTGTTATTTTAATTGTTTATTTCCTACTATTATTTGTCGATTTCTTAAGAAGACTAATTATTGTTTTCGACTAGAGTTTATATTTCGATTTCTAGCTCTATTATATAAGAAGCGTAATATATTAAATTCTGATTCTCTTATTAAATTCGACTAGATACTAGTTTTAATAGTTTTTTATTATATGCTACTAAGGAGGAGTTTATTCAGGATATAAATATAGAAGTAGTTCGTACTTTTAAGGTTTTAGTTAAAGTCTACTTTAATTATATATCTGCTTTTATATGCTTAGTTTTATCTAGTTTGATTTATATGCTTGATTTTATATACTTTGATTTATATACTTCGATTATATGCTTTGATTATATGCTTACTTTTATATACTTAGTTTTATATATTTGGTCTTTATCTAGTTTGTTTTATAAATCTTAGTTTACTACTCTATCTTATCTACTTTTAATTAATATTATATATATATAGCTTTTCTTAAAGTTACTTCCTTATAGTAGTCTAGTTAAAGCTATTAGATTAGATCTTTTTTTTTAATATATTATATAAATAGAGATATTAAACTTAGATAATAATAAATTATATATTAAATATATATACTTTAATTATGAATTTTAAAGCCTTAATACTAAGCTTTAGACTAGTACTAAGGTTTTTATACTTTATATATAAGGTTTCTATACTATATAAACTAGTTTAAAGAGTCGAAGTAGTTATATAGTCGTTAGATCATAATAGATCATAGAGAGTAAAGAATATAAATATTAAGTAATTTAAAAGAAACTTATATTATAGTATAGACTAGTACTAATACTTTTACATTTTATATATAGACTCTTTATACTAAATAGAATAGTTCAAATATATAAAGTAGTTAGATTACTAGTATATAGACGTTAGATCATAATAGATCATAATAGATTATAAGTAAGTATATAAAATCATAATAAATAGATCTTAAACACTTTATATTAAAATATAGACTAGTACTAAGGCTTTTGTATTCTATATATAGACTCTTTATACTAAACAGAGTAGCTCAAACATATAAAATGGTTATAATACCGATATATAGACATTAGATCATAATAGATTATAAGTAGAAATATAAATTATAATAAATAAATCTTGAAGAGTTTATATTAAAAAATAGACTAGTACCAAGACTTTTAAACTTTATATATAGACTCTTTATACTAAATAGAGTAGCTCAAACATATAAAGTAGTTAGATTGCTAGTATATAGACGTTAGATCATAATAGATCATAATAGATCATAAGTAAGTATATAAAATCATAATAAATAGATCTTAAACACTTTATATTAAAATATAGACTAGTACTAAGGCTTTTGTATTCTATATATAGACTCTTTATACTAAATAGAGTAGCTCAAACATATAAAATAGTTATATTACCAATATATAGATATTAGATCATAATAGATCATAAGTAAAAATATATAATCATGTGATTTAGCGAGTTCTTAGCGTATTCCTAAGCTTAAAATCTAATTCCTCGTCTAAAAAAACCTTTCCTTCTAAATATATTTTCTAAGTCTTGAAAATGCCTCCTCAATCACAAATTATTAAGCTTGATAGCTATCTTTTTATTGCTAATCGACATTTAATACCTAATACTCCTATTCTCTCTAATTCTACGGCTCCTTTTTCTCGAAAATCTCAAATCCTCGCTTATGTAGTACACTCTCGTAGTACTAGCGCCTTTAAATCCTACTCTTACTACTAAAATCCTATTTTAAAGAAAGCTTTTAAAGAATATATTTTCTTAGAAAGCTTTCTAAACAACCGGTATACGAATTGTCATTTTTATCAAAGAAAGGAATATGACTATACTACAATTAGTCCTACTTTTAATCGCTATCTCTCTCGAGCTCAGAAATACGTTAAAGGTAATTTAAGTAAGATTGGAAATCAAGTTCTAGACGAGCTAGAAGTAGAAGGATATGAGCTTAAAGAAGGTAAGTTTTATATTGAAAATAAATAAATATTTTATTAATATCATATAGGAAGTGAGATAGGCGACTCGATTGAGATAAATAGATTTCTAGATGATCTAGAATCGGAAACCTCTTTTGAAGCTCTACTTAAACTAGAAAACGATTTAGAAGAAAGTGAATTTCGAACTATAGGGCTAAAGGAGCTTATAAAAAGCAAGGGAAAGGAGATTGGGTCTAGGCTTACTGAATATATAAGCTGGAAGGAAGAGGAGATTAGAAAGAAAAAGGAAAGGATTGAAAAAGAAAAGCAAGAAGGATAGCTTAAAGAAGAGTATTTTAAATAGAGGAATATATATATTTTAACCTCTTTTACTATATTATATAATATTTTACTTTAACCTCTTTTACTTTATTAAATGATATTTTACTACTAGATAATAATATATTCTACTTTAACTTAAAAGTAAGAATATATATTTAGAATATAATTATTAACTTTATATAATATAGAAATCTTAGAAAGGTTTATATAT
>QGMI01000999.1:0-14489 GCA_007821535.1 Lachnellula occidentalis | reverse complement strand
GGGGGTGCCTAGGGGGTGGGCCGGATAGAGCATAGTCTAGGGGGTGCAAGTGGGGTAGTATAGGGGATTGCCCCTAAACTAGGCCGAATGGAGCTTAGGGTAGGGCAGTACGCACCTACTACAGGACCCATAGGGACCCGACCCGACCCATGGGTTGGGTCCTAAAACCTATGGGTCGGGTCCTAATATCTATAAGGACCCATGGGTCGGGTCCGGGTCCTAACCTTGGACCCATGGGGACCCATGGCGACCCCTATTAGCAGTTAACTAACCATCAAAAGCACTGTCTCAGAGTCTTCGACGGTACGCATAATCGACCTTTCCGCTACCACATCGTTAGCTCGCGCCTTTTCAATATTTGTGCATATGATAGATCGGAGCTTTTCAATTACCTTTCCAACAGGTGAAGGAGTGAGCTGTGGGTGAATTGCAATGTCAGAGATGGGATCAGAGCTGATATCAGGCTCTGGAAGAACTTGATCGGATATGTCGCTGGTATACTGAAACCAGGCTGAAGAAGGGAGAGGCTGTGACCCGGCTTGTGGATGATATGGTGATTGATAGGGATCCTGTTGTGGAGGTTGCGAATTGGGTCAACGGCTCGAAGCACGGAGGCGCTAGTTCAGGTTCGGCAACTGGGGTGGGAAAAGGTCTACATTCACCGATTTCACTCGTTCTTCCCACGTGTGCGAGTATTGTATTTGCGAGGTACTCCTGCATTTCTTCTTTATAACAAGGTTATCTGCTATGGATGCGTACTTTGAAGTTACATAGAATCGATGGTTGGCAGTAAGAACAGTTAAAAAGACCACAAGGTCAGAAAGGATCAAGAGGATTGATTTTCTTCGTGTTAGCTCCGAATACGTATAGAAGTCTCCTGGAAAGTCCGCCATGGCGATGCGCCTCAGAAACACACAATCCAGGTCTTGCAGGGCTTCTGCCAACCTGTCAGTCTGGAGTAGGGACAAGACGAGTTGCCTCTCTCAAGGCCTTGGACAATGGATCAAGCAGTCCCTGGCCCCGGGTTTCGAGACTGAGAACACAGTACCGAGTAAAAAGGCGCGGAAACCAAGATCAGGATCCTCATGAGCGCTTCTTTGTCTTCCGCCATGCTTGATAAGCCGCAGCTGCCGGTTCGTAAATCTCCTTCATCGATGCATACGCCTCCAGTAAGACCTCATCCCCCTTGATTGCTTCATCACTTCTTGTGAACGGTGCCTCGTAAACCTTCCCTCTTGCAACCTTGAAACTCTTGCAAAATTGATCAAGTTTTAAGTCTTCCTTCGGGAAAGATCTGTCTTTCTTCATCCTGTTGACATCAAAGTTCCAATTTACAAATTGTGTAAACTTGCTGAACTTGCGGTGATTCATTGCCACAATGGGAGTAGTGCCGTAAAATGCGTCGAAAGCCTTCAAATCGGAGCGTTGGATTGGGCAGTCACCCAGGGCACCGTTACCCAGATACAAAGCCATATCGGCTAGCACATCCCCACCGTGTGCTCCTCTGTTGCCTTTGGCGACGATCGATTCTTGCACAGGGGCGCCATCTCCAACCAGAGCATGTTCAAGAGCCCGATTGCGTACAGCAAGGCCAATGTTGTAAAATGGCTCTAACTTTTGCAGTGCCTTATCGTACTCTTTTTTTGCGATAGCCTGTCCATACTGAGTCCCATACTGACTGGGGATCTCCATAGTCTGCTTTCTGATCGTGAACCGGGCCTCTTCGAGAGACGCTTTAAGTACCACTGTTGAGGGGCAACACAACCGCGAACTCTATGGCTAGGATCTGACTTATAGAACACTTATAATTAATAAGTAAAATAATAAGGGGTTGTAATAAATGTGTTATAGAATGGATAGTATTCTAAGTAAGTAGAAAAACCCTATTTTATAAGGCTTCCCCTAGCTTAGGCACCTGACTATTTATCATATAGTAGTATATTACAACCTTATAATATTCGTTCCTTATAGAACAACTCACTTGTCCTAAGTAGTATATAAAAAGTAGTGTTTTACTACTAAAAACCAAGTTAAAACGTAAAGAAATGCTTTGTAATAAGTATATAAGTAAGAACCCGACTGATAATGAAATATGCTCCCCTTTTTTTCAGTAAATAGGGGACGCTAAGCCGAATCTAGAATCTAGCCTCTTTATAACCTCCTTTACTCTCTATAATTCCTAAAACTTCGTAACTTCTTATATCTTAGTATCTTAATATTTTTAATACTTTCTATAACTTTATTACTATCAAGCAATACATTTACTATTAATATCTTTAAGTCATTTATTACTTTATCTTAGTTTTATGTATTTCTATCCTATTACTAGTATTAGCAGTCTAAAATCAAACTTCATTATTAATATCTAAATCTTCTAGGTCTTAATACTATCATTATTCTATCTAAAGATACATGCTAGGCAGTCTGATTTCCTTTCTATATATCCTAAGTAGAATTTAGTCATTATTAAAGCATTAAATAACATATTCTAGACTTCAATCTATTAACTTCAATTTACTAATTCTACTAAAACCTTTAATATTTTCACGTTTTAAGTATATTAATAGTTCTAACATTACTAGCTTGCTCTTTAATTCGCTAGGAAGTTAGCTAATTGATAGTAACTTTATATAAATATAACTGCTTCTATAGCTTTTTAATAATATTAATAATTTTTAGAACTTATCAAGAAGATATAATAGTAAGTACTTTACTTCATATCTTATATTAACTCTAGTATTAACTTTTGCACTAAAGTATAGACTTTATACGCTAGTTTTAAGTCACTTCTATAATTTTTCCTTACTATTTTCATTTAGTCGCTTGATATTACTATCAACTTTATTATTGCTATTAAGTTCATTTAACGGTCATTTACTTTGTATTTTAGTATAAGTCCTACTAAGATTCTTATACTTTATCCGTACTAATATTACATTTAGATAATGAATATATTAATATTAGTTTTAGTATAAGGTTCTAAGGTTCTAATACTCTAATAAGATACTATAGTAGTATATTAAGTAACGAACGCATTCCTTAGAGATCTTAGTATCGTTTTTATACTAATCTTACTACTAGATTTCTATAATATTCTCGATTTTGCTAACTTCTTTCTTAAATTTATTCAATTTAATTTTACTAATACTATTAATTGTATTATCATTTTTAGCTTTAGCCCTTCTTAGTTCTCATTTACCTAGTACGTACTTTAGAGATTATTACTTAATTTAGTACTAATTTTTATACTAGAAAATGAATAATATACTTACTTAGTTGTAATATTTCGACTTTATATAAATCTGAATTTCTAAAACTTTCTAAGTCTATTTCATTAAAGTCTAGCATATTTTCTAACTTCCTTTAATGCTATTATAGTAAGTCTGTCGTCGATATAGTAATAAGGATATAATATTAGGATAGAGTAGAGGAGTCTATGATATTATTACTAGCCTCTCGTTTAGGGATTGCTAGCTCGTTTACTAGCTCTAGTCTAGAAAGACCTTAAACTTCTTTCCTTTATTAGGGTATTCTAGGCTTAGATATCTTCCTATTCCTTTATTAATAGTACTATTACTAACCTTTCTAGTTCTTGATAATATTAGATATACTTTATGCTTAGCTTAAATATTCTAGGTTTAGAAGTTCTCCTAATTTTCTTATTAACTATTTTATTACTAATACTTCTAGTTTTAATAACTTCTAATATATTAAGTCTAACTTAAACGCCTTTATATATTATTATAAGAAGTACTACTTGCGAGTAAATACTTTCTTCTACTTATTAGAAAGCCTTCCTCTATAAGCTACTACTATTATAATTCTTATAGCAAGCTTTAGCTCTTAGTTATTATCTCAACTTAGACTTCTAATACTATTATTAGCCCTAGAATAGGTCGGTTTAATTATTATTTGTATATAGTAAGTTTCTATATCTAACCTTTCTAATTTATTACTAATATCTCAAGTTAGCATTTTAAGAAGTATCTTAAATATTCTTATACTTTACATTCCTTACTTTTATATTAGGAGTACCTAGTAGGCATTAGGGAGACAATACCTAATATTCATATCTTAGAGAAAGCTATAATTTGATCTCTACTAGAACCCTTTAGTATTTCATTATTATTATTATTATCTTTATGCTTTTATTATTCCTACTTTTATTCGTTAACTTTATATAGAATCTCAACTTCGCTATTCTTCTAATATCTAAGCTTTCTTAGAACTATTTAATATAATTATTACTATCTTTTTACTAATAGTATATTATTATTAGAGGAATCTCTATCTAGGTTTATATAATATTATTCTACTAACTACTAACTTACTTATACTTTATCTAGGAGTAATAATAGTAGTAATAATAGTAGTAGGACGCTACTATTATTATTATTAGGGTAGCTACCTATTATAAACTTTATTTTTCCTTATTTTTAGCTTTTATATAACCTTTTCATTTCCTTTTTATTTTCCTTCCTTCCTTCTAACTTTATAGCTTTAGAATTTTTATTATAAAACTACTAATGATTATCCTTATATAGAACTTTAAGAAAGGTATCCCCTTTAGATAAGTTAAAATAATAAGGATTATCCTACTTTAGCTATTACTTAAGACGCGACTAGCCTTAATATCTTAATTCTATATATACTTTCTTTAGTATAATTATTATCCTAATTGAAAATCTTATACCTCTTATACCTTTAGTATTAATAGTATAGAGGCTAATACCTTCTTAAAGGGATCTTATAGATATACTATATTATTATATTAGTAATAGGCTAAGGTACTTCCTATCTTATATAAGAGTATCTAGGCTCTACTATAATTACTATATCATTAAAAAGAAGTTATAAAAGCTCGTATATAGACCTCGTCCTCTATAGAACGATATGTGACTCGCCCTAAGTCTATTCTATTATATTATCTGAAGAATCGTTTAGTACTAGATATCTCATAATAGTACTATGACTATATAGTTAATATCGGTCTAGTAGTTCTTCCTATAATGACTTATCTATTATTTCTAACTCTAACTCTATTAATACTATATTACTATTACTATAGAACTATCCGTCCTATTAAAAGAATAGCTTTAGCTTATTTATAGAGACTATTCCCCTTAATTCTGCCCTATTAATACCGAGTTCTTTTAATTTAAAATAACCCTTATCGATATTAGCTTCTCTAATTTAGTATAGTCCTAGCTAGCAAAAGTCTAACTTTATTATATTAGACATATTGATTTCCTGAGTCGAATCCTATTATAGCATAATATCTCTAACCTTGAATAGTCTAGTATATAGGCTATATTTCAAGTCCTATACTTCCTTCCTTTCTTAGTATTTCCGAGTTTTCCGTAATTAGGCTTTTATAATATCTTTATCTTATAACTAGAACTAGTATACTCTAAGCCTAATTAGATTATTATAGTCTTTAACTTCTTCTTATATAAAGAGATATCGCTATATTATTATAGTAGATTCGATTAGTAGTATAGCTTTTCGTCTACTTACTATATAGAATAGAGTCAACCCTATTAATACTAATATAGTTATCTATTCTATAAGAAGAACTATAAGGATATTATCTAGCTATAGACCGTCTATCTTTACTAGCGCATTTTTAATTAAGCTATATCTACATTCGATTTAGCTAGTAGCACGCGTATTATAAGGGCTAATAACGATTCTATTAACTCCTATTTTATTTAAGAGCTTAATAACTTTAGCTTTAAATTCTCTACTACTATCAACTTATAGTCTATCAAATAGTCTATATCTATAAATCACTTCTTCTTATATAAACTTCGTTATACTTGTAGTATCTTTATTAGCAAGTACCCTAGCTTCGGGATATCTAGAGAGGTTATCCCTAGTAATAATGAGATATATTTTACCCTTCTTAGATAGTATAAAAGTAATATTAATATCCTAGCATTTAAATATCCTATTAGTAGTCTAAGGAAATAAAGCTTCTTCTAATTAATACATTAACCTGAATTAGCATTCTAGGTATGTTTTAAGGTAGTACTTAACGTTTATATAGATTCCTTCTTAAAAGTATTAAGTAGTAATCCTAGTATAAGTATTCTTATGACCTTTATATCCTATTTTATTATATATTTCCTTTAGAATTTATCTCTTCATTTTAGGCTTATCTACTATAAGCCTTATAAGATACCCTTTTCTAGGTAACTTCTATAGCCTATAGTAGTAAACTATAAAATAAGATACCTTCTTCTTAAATGCTTAAAATTATACTAGGTTTATATCTTTTAGTTTCTTAAAGGTTATTAGGAACCTCCCTACTTTAAGGTAGAATTTGCTATACTCGTATATTAAGAGAGGTTAGTTATTATTAGCTTCAAGAGCATTAGGAGTATTATCTATACTAAAATCTATTTCTTCTTCTAGTTACTTCTAATACTCTTATATTTCTTTCTTAATCTAATACTAGACTAGATAAAGGTAGGTCTTATCCTACTTCTCATTAGAGTCTAGCCTAGTATCTAATATATCTAAGACCTTACTTTCCTCTTCTTCTATAGTAACTAGTACGATCTCTATTACTCTAAGTTCTACTAGTATCTAGTTATTAATATCCTTATTAGATATACTCAAATTATTAAGATAGGATAGTCATCTTAATAAGGCATCTATTATAATATAAGTACTTCTAGCAATATAGTAGACTTTAAAGTCAAAGAGGTAAATCTAAGCTAACTAGCAAGTAATAAGAGCATTTAGGTAGTCTATAGTACTTCTATTTAATTATACTATAAGTATATTAGCATTAATTTCTAAGATAAAGTATACTCCTATAAGCTAAACTTATAGTTTCTTTAAGATCTTAAGTACTCTATATGCTTCTCATTTAGTAGTATTATAGTTTTATTCTATATAGTTCTAATTGCTACTTTCATATTATATAGGGCATACCTTCTTACTTATAGGATCTTATTAGCCTAAGTAGCCTCCCTATCCTTTAATACTAGTATCTACTAGAATAATAATATCAGGTACTCTATAAGAGTAGTCGATCTAAATAAGTATTAGGAATATAGATAGTATATACTATAGCTTTTTCATAATAATACTATAAACTTCAAGATCCTAGTAGAATGTAATATTCTTCTTAAAGAGCTTATAGATAAGCTTGCAAATTATTATATATCCTTTAATCTAAATATAGAAGTAGCTAGTTATTCCTAAGAATCATTTCGCCTTTATAATACTCTTATATTTCTTCTACTTTAAGATCTTTTAGACCTTTAAGGCTAAGGGTTCCCTACCTTTAAAGTTATATATAAAACTAACTATATCTAGGCCGTTTATATAGAATTTAGACTTTTCCCTAATAGTAGTTCCTACTCGCTCTAAGACTTCAAGTAATCTATTAATATTATAGATATACTTAAATATAAATCACCTTATACCTAGGAATTATAGGATTTCCTCTCTATTATAGTTAATATAAGGTCCCTTAATACCTACATTATCTATAAAAGGAATTGCTATAGTTAGTATAAGCTTATTAAAGATAAACATTATAGTCTATATAAACTAGACTATAGAATTCGTTACTCCTATTAGTAGTCTAGTATTTTAGACTAGTCTAATAGACATAAAGAACGCTATTATATTTCGACTCTTCTTATATAATATTTGATTATTATACCCGGAGAATATATCGATTAGTATTGCCTATATATATCTTATAAATACTTCTAAATATTTGTTAATAGAGAGAAGTAAATTAGTATCTCGTATTATTACTATATTCAACTTTATTATAGAATTAATTAATTAGTAGGTTCTAGGTTACTTCTTTATAACTAGAAACTAAGGGTTTTAGTATAGTCTATTATAATACTTAATCATACTTCATTCTAGGCGTTCTTATAGCATTTAGATTACTATTAGCAATAGCGCTTAGGGATATAGAAAGTTAGTAGCCTACTAAGCTTTATACTTAATAACGTTTAGTATAATAGGTAGTAAAACGTCTTTATAGAAGACCCTATATTAGGTCTAGTCAAAGGCAATTACCTTCTCTCATACTACTAGTACTTCTTTTAGATATTATTACTTAATAAGTTATAGTCCCTATATAATATCTAGTCTTTTTAGGTTCTCTTTAGTTAATTGCAATCCCCTAGAGATATCTATAAATCATAGAATCATATAATCTTTAAATTTCCTAATATACTCTTAAGGAGTATTATATACTTTTAACCTTTTATACTAGTCTTTTCTTCTACTAGGCACTTTCTTATTACCTTAGTCTTAGTTAATAAGCTTAACCTTCTTATCTTTAGTCTTATATATAGTATTAACCTTAGTAGTTATTCATTAGAACTATTACTTAGGCCTATATTCTATAACGATTCTATTTACTTTAGCTTCTAGAAGTCTATTCTTATAGATTATCCTTTAGTTGATAATCCTCCTATAATATAGCTTATTAAAGAAAATACCTTCTTATATAAGGTTAGGTACTATCTTTATAAAATCGAAAATGCTTTTGACCTAGTCTTATCCTTCTATAAGCTATAGATCGGGTTGCTACTAGCTTATAGGATTCTATAATACTAGGTTTATTATAACTCTAAATTAGCAATTCTAATCAAATAGGTACTATTTGCAAACCGTCCCTATAGGCATAAATAGAGCCTTAGGATAGTATTATTATAGATATCTATTAATTCATTCCTAGCTAGTAATAGAGAAGATATTAATATCTCGTCTTTTATAGGCTACTAAGGCATTCTTATACTTATTATATAAAGCCTCTAGCTCTTCCTTAATCTTCATAGCTTAATCTAGTACCTATTTAGTAGTATTATTATAAAGTTCTTAGATAATTCAATCTAAAAACCTTACTTCTTTATTATATATTTAATAGTAAGTAAGGCATTTATATTCTTTTCCTAGTTCGAATTGCTTATATAGCTAGTCGACTTCTATAGCCTCTAGATAGTTAACTTCTATATTAGTAACTTTAGTATTAGTATTATCCTAATAGCTAAAGTTACTTCCTAGTTGCTAATCTAAGTCGGAGTCTTTAGATTTACTAGATAATATGATCATTCTAGATAAGTCCTTGCCCTTCTTAGGCTCTATTGCCTTATTAGCAATAAATTAGGTAATATCCCCTAGTTCGGGATCGACTAGTAGACTTATGATAGGCCTGCCTATACTATCCTAGGGATAGCAAAAGCTTACCCTAGCTTATCTAAAGAAAGGCATTCCTAAGATAACCTTTTTGCTTTTATAAGGAATAATATAAAACTAGGAACGTATAATTACATTCCTAATTATTATCATAACGTTATCTATAAATCCTAGGAATCTACTTTAACTTCCTGTAATACTAGTTATCTATATCTTATGATTTAGGATAAAGGTAACTCAAGCCTTAGATATAATAGTAGTACTCATCATATTAACTTCAGCTCTACTATCTAGGGTTGTATAATAATCTATTACTTTATTCTATCCTTTAATAGTAATTATTACCTTTAGTATAAGAGAGATATAATAAGCAAATCCTATAAATTCTATCAAATTAACTTCTATAGATTCTATAGATTCTACTTCTTAATAGGTAAAATTCTTAATCCTAACTAGTCTTATTAGTTTTTTATAATAGGTAAAGTTTAGGATATTAGCTTTAATAGGTATCTTCTTTATTTTCTAGTTAATCTTCCCTTTTGCCAAGCTTTTATCTAGTATTCTCTTATCTATTAGACCTAATCCTATAATGAGATTTCTAATATTAATACCTAGTTCTAGTAGTCTAATAGGCATTTATACCTAGGCTTTAAATAACGACTCTTCTATAATCCCTATAGCTTTTAGTACCTTTTGTACCTTAGCTTATTTCATAGTACGACTTACTTTTAGAACCTCTAATTAGTTATCTCCTTTATTATCTACTATCTATATATTAGACGAGTCATTTACTTCTTTATCCCTTATAGAACGCTTTTCTTTTCTAGGTTTAGTAGATACTACTACTAGCTTAGGTTTCGCTTATAGTAGTCTATTATCTAGTATATTAACTATAATGCTATTTTGTAGCTTAGGCTTAGGTTCAGGCGATTTCATTCTAGCTAGCTAGGCCTATTCTTATAGCTTCTCCTAAAGTATCTTATTCAGCTTCTAGGGCTTCTTCTTTTAAATTATCTTGCCTAGGACTAGCTCTACTACTACTCTCCTTTCTATTAAGAGATTCTAGATTTTAGTAGTACTTTCCTCTATTAGGATCTAGGTTTCTAGTATCCTTTTATTTTTAGGAACCTCTTATACTTTAATATTTATAACTTCTATTATAACTTCCTTACTAAATAGTACTACTTAAGCTGCCCTTTATATATTTATAATACTACCTATAGACTTATTATCTATGCCTAATCTTACAAGCACTTAGAAGTACTATGATTAATTAAGATTAAGCTAAATTAGCTTCAAATTAGCTTTATCCTTAGGCTATAGCCTAAGATAGATTTCTACTATATTAGAAAGGTCCTTAGAGTCTTTCCTCTTTTCGTAGATAATTCCTAATCTATAGAATACTTAATAGTCCTAGTATTAGTTCTACTATTAATACTTTAGCTAGGGTTGCATTCCTAGCAAAATTTTATTTAGGTACTATCGATATTTAGTAAAATCTACTTTCTATATATAGCCTGCCTATACTAGTATTACTAGTATATTAGATATACTTTCCTCTAGGGCATTAAGTAGAAGCTTATTAATTTCAACTATTATAGGCTACTTATAGATTTAGTCTATAATCATTTAGTTAATATAGAGCAATTTAAGCCTATCTATAATATCTTCTAGCTCCTTTTTAGAAACGCTATCTATTGACTAGTTCTATAGTTATCTATCATCTTATAGTATATTATAAAGTAGTACTAGACCCTTCGATTTCTCAGTTTCCTTTAGTCTATATAGAATCGATTAGACCGGCAAGTAAATCGAGGCTGCCTCCTTACTAGAGGTTACTATAAAACCTATAGACCTATAGGTACCCGACCTATAGGTCCTTATAGGTTAGGTCCTAGTATCTATAAGGACCTATAGGTTAGGTCCCATTTTGTAGGACCCGACCTATGAGCTTATAAGGACCTATAGGTCTTATAGGAGGAGAGGGAGGGTAGGAAAGTAGGCATAGGGCATATAAAAGACCCCTAAGCCTAGTAGTACGATAGGGATTACCCCTAAACTAGGCCTAATTAAGCTTATAGTAGGGGTATACCCCCTTCCTACAAGACCTATAAGTACTCGACCCGACTTATAAGTTAGGTCCTAAAACCTATAGGTTAGGTCTAATAATTATAAGGACCTATAGGTCGGGTCTAGGTCCTAACCTTGGACCTATAGGGACCTATGGCGACCTCTACTCCTTGCTCAACTAATATAGCAATATCGCTATTAACTGCTTATCTAGGCATTAACTAATTTCTTTGATACTAGTAATATCCTTCTTGATATAATTATATACCTATTTAAATTCCTGCATATGTTTTTAACTATACTTAGGTTCCTTATAAGTATACTTTATTACTTTATCTTAAAGGTTTTATAAAAGTCCTTAAAAGAACTTTATTATTATTTAGTAGTTAGTCAACCTAACTTCTTAAGGTAATCCTATAATTATATTATTAAATTCTTAGTAGTAAGTCTAGATCTATATCTTTAAAATCGTCCCTATTATTCCCTAAAAGGTTTAGATAACTTAGTCTAGATAACTAATAGTATACTTTATCTAATCTATATCCCTAGCTTAATACTCTTTATAAAGAATTTCCTAAAACCTCTTCTAGCTTTTTATTATCTTAGTAAGTTATTCTATATTCTAAGTAATTTAAGAATCTATATACTAAATAGCCTAATTGATCTTTTCATCTAAATGCTTAACTCTATAAGTCTTAAAGCATTATTCTAAAGTCCTAAAGTACTCTATAATATTAGTTCTATTAAAAGAAGGCATACTATAGGTCCCCTTAATTGGCATTAGGTTCTAAAAGGTAAGTTATAAGAGGCTCTTCTTATAGTAAGACCTCTTTAATTTAGACTTAGACTTTTAAGTTTTCTTTATAGCCTTATTGCTTAACTTAGTATCTAATATTAACTCCTTACTAGATAAAGAGTACTCTAAAGATAAAGAAGAAGATAATAAATCATCTAATAATAATAGAATTAGTACTACCTTTAACTTATTTAGCTTCTTATCCTTCTTCTTCTTCTTTAAAGAGTCCTTCTTAGAAGACTCTTTCTTAAAGACATCCCTAATAAAATTATTATTAATAATAAAAGGCTTAATCTACTCTAGAAATCTGTCTAGACTATACCCTCTTATTATAAAGATATTACTAGAGTAGCTCTTAGGTTTACTAACTTTATCTAATATAATAGTTAGTACCTTTAGGAAGGTAGTACTATTTGTCTTCTTCTTAGGTTTAGTATACTACTTCTACTTTACTTCTATAGCTAGCTTCCTCCTTTCCTTCCTTATTAAAGGCTTCTCTAGCTTAAGGCTAGATAAAGATACTATATCTCCTAAAGAAGTACTTAGAGCCTTATCTTTTACTTCCTATTAGTTGCTAGTAATAGCTCCTACTAAAGCAGTTAGCATTCTATCTTTTACTAGACTAACTCTACTAGTTGCAAGGTCTAATATAGGCATTATCTAGGCAAATCTAGTAGGGGTTTATAGGTTAAATGAGGATATATTAATAGTAGGTAATATGCTAGTAGCGAAGTAATATTACTTTAAAAGAGGTTAAGATAAAAATGAACTAATATTAATTTCTAAGATTTTTAGGTAAAGAGTAAAATCAAAATTTAGACTTAAAAATAGGATATAAAGCATTTAAATAACCTCTAAATTTCGGCATTAGGTACTAAAAATCCCTTATACACTTCTATAATATCTAATATATGTGCCTAAAACTTTCTTTTTCCCTAATAATTAAGATATAGGGACTACTTCTAAAAGACTTTATAATTATATAACCTAGTAAAATGAGGAATCGCCCCTTTGGATTTCAAAGTACTAGCCTCATGATCATTCCTAATAGACTTATTCTCTCTCCTTATAATTTCTAGCTTCTAAGTAATTAGCTAAAACGCCCTTATAATTAGCTTACTTTAATGTAATAGCTTAGACTACTTAGTTATAGTCTAAACTCAAATTGTATTAAGATATTACTAATCCTAATAAAAATGCAATTATAACCTTTCCCTAGTTGCTAAAAACCGGTTTCTATAAGCAAAGAATACTAAACTAATAGGTCCTTACTAGCATAATCCCTATAGTTTATTATTGCTATCATTTCATAAATATCGATATCAGATAGGTAGCGTCGATCGAAAATGGTGCCGCGTTCTATGTAGTTGCTACAGCAACGCTCCGTAATTCGTCTATAAGCCCTAGAGTATGCCTTGCCCCTCGTAGTGATCACCAATTTGTTAAGGGGCAATATAACCACGAACTCTATGGCTAGGATCTAACTTATAGAACACTTATAATTAATAAGTAAAATAATAAGGGGTTGTAATAAATGTATTGTAGAATGGATGGTATTCTAAGTGAGTAGAGAAACCCCGTTTTATAAGGCTTCCCCCAGCTTAGGCACCTGACTATTTATCACGTGGTAGCGCATCGCAACCCCACGACACCACCACTTGTTCGCTCAAGTTGGGTTGAGATCCAGCTTCCCAATTGTTCACCCAAGTCCGTTGCTTCTGTTTGTAGAAGAACTTGCCCGCCACGAGTCCCTTTTCCATCTCCTCCAGGACTTCCTTCTCTATCAGGAGCTCGGCTTCTGCAGCCGCTGCTGCTTGTTTTTGCTCTTGCCGTCGCTCTTCGAGCTTCGTAATTTCTTCACTTCGTTCTAGACATTCCAGCGAGAGCTCCATATCCATCTTGCAAGCATCAACACGGTCCGGTCCTATCTCAGTTGTAGCTCCTTCGGCTTGGCGTTCTATCACATGCTTCAATCGTTGACGCAATTCAGCGGTCTGTGGGTGGTGTATGGACTTCAGACTCGCAACTTTTTCTTTCAGCTCATTGAACTCCTTGACAGTCACCTCCAGAAATCCAACCTTCAGTCTCTGCCCGACGATAGCTTCTTCCTCTTTTAGGATCCGAATCTCTGCCGCCAAGAGACCAAGCTTTTGTTTCTGCTTCTGATATTCTTGCTTAAGACTTTCTGGCGGCGAGAAAGTCAAACCGCCTTTACCCGTGATAGATATCGAGGATTGGCGGATAGAGATTTCCGACATGTTGATCAAGGCTATAACGCTTATATTAGTTATGGGTGGAAATTGCGGAGTCGGGTTTTAACAGGTAGGGGTCACCATGGGGCCCCATGGGTCCAAGGTTAGGACCCGGACCCGACCCATGGGTCTAAGGTTAGGACCCGGACCCAACCATGGGTCCCCATGGGTCTTGTAGGGGGGGGGTGCAGGGG
>QGMI01000998.1:0-14518 GCA_007821535.1 Lachnellula occidentalis | reverse complement strand
TCCAGCGCCATGAGCCCCGGCAGCGGCTGTCCCTGCCGGAACCCGATCGGCGCGTGGCAGAGAGCGTTCGTGCCGAGCGTCGTATGGATCATGATATGATCCGAGGTGACGCGGCCCGGAAACAGATTTGCGCACACAATCACGCCGTTGATCGTAACAGCGTCTCCTCCTTTCGACGTGTCCGAGATGAAGCCCGTCCAGATGGAAACGAGGTATCCCAGCTTCAGCGGGTACGGAGTGTGCGCAAAGTAGAGCTTGACCTGCAAGCAAAAGAAGAGAACATACAAATCAGCACTGAATATCACCACTTGATTGATTGAAGTAAAGAAAGGGAAGGGGAAGAGAGACCGAAATCGCAGCACTGTCATCTTTCACCAGCATATAATGCCAGCCCGTTGCCTTTGGCTGCTTCTGGCTCTGACCGATGATGGTGGTGAAGTTGACGATGCGGCCAACAAACGTGACTGCTTTCGGTCCGGGGATGAGCTGGTCGATGGTGCATTCTTCGTACTCGCGCTCTGGGTTCCATTTGCGGTTCAAGGGGTCCACTGCATCTGCCAGTTCTTCTTCTGTGAAGCCATCGCCGCGTCTTGGGGGCTCTTCAGGGGCAGCTTCCCCGTTCCCTGCTGCGGCCTCTCTTTTGTAAAAGGACTGGATTGAAGGGTATGCTTGAAGCATCTTGAGTTCGCTTTTGCAGTATGAACAGACTTTACTAGTTCTAACGATATGAGTATTGATGGACTGTGATCATAAATTGTTGAAGTCGTTCAAAGTGAATCGCGTGGATATTTGAGATACATTTTCACTAGCCGACAACCAAACAACTCTCTTGAAACCCACTTCACAATGCGCTGAGAACTATTATGTGAAGAGCAATGCAATTCTATTATATGTCTAAAGAATGAATGCATGACACTTATCGCCATGAGATAGACTAGATATTCCACAAAACTTGACTTATCAATTCCATGCAAGCAACTTCATACGAAGAGACTAAGAATGCAAAATGCAATTAGAACAACTTGTGCTCCAAAGTCATGTCATTCTCTGGCTCAAGACCGACACAGGCGCGGAAGATGTTGATCAGGGCAGCTCGCTGTTTACCAAGAGCATTAACGACTGGAGCTCCGGGAGGAGTCAATGGAGCCTTGAGCATGTAGCTGAGAATGGAGAGCACGCTGTGGAAGTTTCCAAACTCCTTAGTAGCAGCGCCATCAGTGGAGCTAGCCTTCCATTGAATACGAGTCATCATCTCTGCAATCAAGACAAGGTCAATGATCAACGGGGATGCAAGCAAGGAGTCCTCGCAAACGTTGAACATACTGACATGGTTAGCAGGAGCCATAAAATACAACAGTGATTAACTTACGAGATAGTCTGGTGGCCACCCATGAAGATCTCGGCATAGTATTCATCCAAAGCACGCTTGTTATCACCAACAGCAGGCATGTACTTGATGACGACGGTGTGATCAGGGTGTTCACCCTTCTTGTAGAGCACATTGTTTGCCGCAACCATGTCATCGACGACATTGGACTTGGAGATCTCCTTGGAGCGGAACTGCTTCTGGGAGCTCAAGTTCTTGCCATCGTTGTTGCCAAGATGATTGTAGGATGCAATGGAAGTGAGCTTGATACCAGCGCTGATCAAGAAGTCGACAAGAGCAGATTTCATCTTGGTCTGGCCAGACTTGAAGTCATCACCACCAATGAAGGAGTTGTGCTTCTCGGCAAGTTCAATGCAACCAGGAACGAAGGTGTTTTGTGGGGAGCCGTTGATGAATGGAACACCTTCAAGGATCGAAGCAACAGCGAAAATGGTGGAAGGAGCGACTTCCTCGTGCCCATTTTCAATTGCCTTCATGAGATTGTCAGCGGTGTCGTTGACGCCAGGAGCGAGCTCAGCGAAACGCTCGGTGTTGGCGGTCCACTGAACAATAACCTTGTCCAAACCGTTCTTGGCCTTAAAGTCACTAATGCACCCTTAGCAGCTGCTCTATGGAAGTGGAAAGGAACCCAAGTACTTACCGAATGTCCTTGCGGATCTGCTCAACGTGCTCAAGGCTAGCCTTGCTACCAGAGATGCAGTTGTCTGCACGGTCCTCCTGGTTGGCGGCGATGAAATCAGGATAGTAAATACTGGGAAGAGGGACCATCTCAGTCATCTGCTTCTTGATTTGAGCCTTGAGGGTTGGCTCCAAAACGGCAGCACGGTCCATGGCAACGGCCATGTTCATGCCGCTGATGTCCCATCCGCCGATGGCGAGGTCATTGGGGTGGACCATAGGCAGGACTTTATGGAAGGGAACGTTGACGTCCTCGGCGGTTTTAGCATTAATGCCAAGCTTCATGGTCGAGCCCATAACAACAGAGCCATAGTAATTAGCTGCACGAGGGCCCTCACGAGTATCCCAAGAGAGGCCGAGACGGTTTGCAATGATACCTGCGGTGACAGTTGTGCCATTGTTACCACCCCAGCCAACCAGCATCATTCCGGTTTTTGGGATCTTGCGGTCAACCTTGAAGTCATAGAGAGTCTCCTTGGGAGTGGCCACAAACTTGCCATCGCCATTTTCAGTGACAGAGGTAGTACGGTAGGCGTACTTGGTATTGATCTCGCTGTCAGTGTAGGCGACATTGGGTGAGTTGACCGTGAAGAGATCCTGGGTGGTAGGAGAACTTGAAGCTGAGCCGGTCGAGAAGCCGTTACCGATTTCAGCATGTGGAGCCATGGTGAAAGAGTTTTGTGGGAGGTTTGTTGGAATGCAAAGAGCTTGTGTATATTGAGAGTGTAGTAGATGCAAAATCCAGAATGCCGGAGGTGTATAAGGTGTTGGTTACAAGAGTTGGTATTTGTTTATCTTGTTAAAGGTGAGTCCGAAGCTCCGTCGGGAGAAGAGCAACGGCCTCCGGCAAACGGGTGATGCGATCTAGAAAAGAACGGGTCAGCAGTGTTCATGATCATAATGCTATCCGGTCGTGAAGCTGTAGAGTGGAAAGGCAAAGTGCTGTTGTTGCTGGGAAACCATCGCAACTCCTGCGTCAAGAGGGGGATGGGGTAGTTTGTGGAAAACTTACGAGTTGAGGAGATTGGAAAACGTCTTGACGACGGGGTGACCACACTCGTAGTGCGATCGATTGGGATTGAATTGGGTAAGAGGTTACGAGAACTGCTTTGCGATTCTGAAAGTCTTTTGTGTTGAGTAAAGAAAGAAGAAGTTGAAGAAGAAGAGGGGAGGGTACGGATAAAGTAGGGTCATGGCATGGGAACTTCGGTTGTTTGCCCCACCAAAAAAACCAACGGCTGGTGGTGGGGCAGACTGCCGCTTGCAGTCAATAGAGACAACAGATCAGGAACAGCTTACTTGACACGCGCATTAGTGGGACATGTACATGGGAATACTTATCATCGAATTCGTGTCTCTCTCCCAATGGCAATGGCCCCGATGTCGCACTGGCGTTGGCCCCAGAAAAAAGGGGTATCCTTTGTGGAGGAGGGGTAGTAAAGTGGATCGCATGGCGTGGGGATGAGAAAGTGCAGCCCCCAACAGCAAATCAAGAGCCTTCTTGTCAAACGGAAATTGTCAAGTAACCCATCACGGAAGCCGAGGAGACTGTTATGATTGGACGTCAATTCTAAGAAACTGTATCCAGTGAAAACTTTATTGAGTGAGGCTCCAAAGTCCTCTCATAGTCCAGTCTTGGCCTAACCAAAGCCTTTAACGGATCACAAAAGTTCGCTCTACAACGTGCATATCGCACGGCCAAGACCTGCTTAATTGTCTTCTATCGGGAACTCTTGGAATACAGCAACTCTTTCTTTGTGTCCTATCAACTACGTGGCAGCTTGCGGATAAGAAAGTAGCGGTCTAGTAGCGTAATAAACTTTGGCGTGTCAATATGCGAGCAAGCGCCGACTTCTGGCCTACACCTCCTTGGCTTTTGAGGTGTGGCACTTTGTTGCACGCTGGAGAATCTGGATGGTACAAAGGAAGTATGGTTAGAACATATTGTAGCATTCATTGGTGGCCACGTATCCTGCATGAGTTTGTGATCGAGTCGATCAAGCAGACAACTGACTTGACTCCAATTGTTCCAGGCAACGTGATTTTTTCCAAAGACAAAGCATCAAGACAGTACCGTCTTAACGTACATTGTTGAACCCTCCATTGACTTGGTAGGATATAGTCCACGGGAATTGCATGGCGGGATGTACAAGTTGACGTTCGGATGAAGTTCCAGTGAGGTTTTCACGATCCCAGAAACCATTGGGAGTTGCGGAACTTCAGGTTCCCAAATCTCAATCCAGTCCAATACCGGGAACAACTTCCTGTGACTCAAAAATTAGCATACTATATCTGGGAGATGGACGAGAACAATCACCATTCGTCTAATTCAGGCTTGAGAGCTTGAGGAACTAGCCAAGCTTGGCAATGAACATTTTACCGACGGCTTGGTTCAAAACAAGTCGACCTGCCAGGTATCAGAGGCATACCGTATGGATGGCATTCGACATCGAGATCCTGGTACTTGTATCCATGTTTGTGATGTTCTGGACAGTCTGGCTGGTATGGACACAAGGTATTCGGACATGGACCTCGGATATCACCTCAACTTAAGCATTCATGACATGAGAAATGCACTCCCATCTCCGATCGGTCCCGACAACTGTGCAGCGGCGCGAGTCAAGAAAAGATAGATATACATTACTGAAATTTAGCATGATTGAGAATTGTTCACGAAACCTTTGAATTCAAGTGCCGAAAGAAGCCGAGAAATGACTGTTGCTAGGCCGAGGATCGACTTAGCAACCAGTCCTGAAATAAGGTAAAAGAGGATGCCGCGAAGTATTGCACAGACGCCGGCTGCAGGTCACCTAAGCATATGCTTGACACGTTGTTGGCTATGTGGTGACAATAATACTAGGAAGCAAAACAGGGCATGCCTCGTGTGGGAGGTTGTAAACAAATATATATTCGAGCGCCATTCACGAGACACGTTCTCGACACAGTGCACCGGCGCTGACTGATCTGCGAGACTTGTGATGGAGTCTCCATGGTGGAGAGGAAGGAGCTGATAACGGTTATCTATGCGGATCCCTAACCCGATCCAGAGAGTGGCTGCCCGATTTGGCAGAGTCCCTGCTTATCAGGGCGGCCAAATAATAATAATACAACTGTACGGAGGTACTAGTAATTTCCCCTGAACATCGTATCAATTGCGTGCCGGTCCTTTTTCTGGCTAGAATGAACGCGGTTAAAATTCTCGAGATTTGGCCAATGACACCGCACGGCCCGAACCATCACCGCCACCAAATGCCCAATTATTACCTACCTTAGCTTCAGCATCGAGATTGAGATTGAGATTGAGAAAGCGTGAGAAACAGTCCCCGCCGAGATACGAAACATCATGTTATTGTTGGTAATTACTCATCATGTATTCTCGAGTTGAACTGTTGAACAGGCATTTCTTGCCTTACTGTTCCATTACTATCTTGAGACTAAATGGGTGACTGCGAGGTCTGTTAGTTCCGGCAGAGCAACGCCCTCGATCGATAGGTGGAGGTTTTGGTGGCTTGCCCGAGTCTGACTTTTTTCCATTTTCGGGAAGGAAGCCGAATTCGAGAAGGATGTCTCGTGTTTACAATAATCTAACCAATAATATACGGACTGGTATATTTTTCCAGTCTCCTCGTCATTTATTGCCGTGCCGTATCGTATCGTACCGTACTGCAGTACCATTCCCATCCCATTGCAAAGCTGCTTGTATAATTCCATTCCCCCCAAGCCAAGATCATCAGACGCAATTCGACATCCCATCCATCCATCCATCGTGGAGTGCAGCTGGCCTGAGCCGCCCTATCGCCAACCCTGTCGACGCTTGATTTGGGTCCACCACCCACTACAAACCCTTGGCTGGTGCTGGCTTTACGCCTTGGCTTGGCTTAGCTTGCCCTGAGTCCCTGACCCCGGTGCATCCCCGAATGCTGAAAGTCTCCCCCTTGTCCTTCATTTGTGACACTTCGCTTTCCCCAACCACAAATCCCTCTTTTGAGCGTCACGATCACCACTTTCTTCTCCCACAATCATTACAGTTCCAGCGGCCTAGGAGCATCTGTTATTGCTTCATTACCCAGCTCCACCGCCTGACACGGCCTCTCTCCTGCCAGTTTCAACTCGACCGCCCACTTACAAGTATCAATAGACGCTCGGGAATTGCGACAGCACAACTGCATTTCCTCTCAACGTCGCTTGAATTTGGAAGACTGCCCATCTGGAAGTCTGAGGGGTATTTGAGAACGGAACAAAACTTTGATCGTCATCTTTTGTCTCATCCTTATTCTCAGTCTCATCGCGGAGCACTTTCGACTCACCGTCAAACTAACGCGGTGTATGTTTTGATGAAAACGCGCAATCTGTGTGAAAGAGCAATTGGAGTGACGAGAATTGGAAAATATGGCGGAAACCGCAAGACCGTCGAGCTTCCTGCCGACAATAAAATGCTCCATGTGTGCTCAAGACATCGAAATCTCGCAACTCGGAGAGCATGTTTGTAATGGCGCCGGCGAACGTATGTATTTGCCCATACCGCAATGTCCTAGAACTGATGGTTGTTTTGCAGCTACTCCCCCGCCAGATACATCTTTCTCCAGCAGGACGCACAATCGACATCCTACAAACGGCTCCACCAGCTCTGGGTTTTTGAATCCTACTAAAGCGATACCACCAAGAGTCGACACTTCGGCTGCCAGTAAGTAGCTATAAGGTATCATAGGTGAATTGATGGTACTGACATCTTGTAGACCGTCCATTTTTTCCTCAGAGCCCGTTGACTCCCAGGAGCGATTCACCCTCAAGGGCTATGTCTCCGATTGATCGCCGTGGATCACCATTTGGGAGGCCTCTACGAAGTGCAACTGCACCTTTAGCCAGAAGGCCGCCGTCACCTGAGCTCTACTCCTCGAACTTAGATTGTGCCTTCCCTCCCTTTCCAACAAAAGCAGCTCCGCAAAGCCGACCTAAACAACATCCAGAATACCTTAGGACCGGAAACACTAGTCCTGATGAAGACCTGATGTATGCGCCTGTCAGCCCAAGGATGGTGAGCAGTGGTGGATTACTCCAGAGAATGAACTCAATAGCGCCAGGGCCGTTCGATGTGAATGGTCAAAGACAGGCGCCAGATTCTGCAGCTGGTCGAGGGCACCAAAGACAAACAACTTTAGGTAATCTAAAGGATACCACGATGTCCTCAAGTGCCCCAGAGGTGGGTGGATCAATACCTCGACCCTCTACCGCCGGACCTGGACCGGGGCATTCTCGTTCGTCAACCATGAGTTCAATTACCTCAAAATCCGGCAGTGCGGCGCCCAAGGTTCCTAGGAATAATGGATATGGAGGATTTGGACCACCACCTGAGGACAATGAGCCGCAACTCTTGCGCCCCGAAGATAGGTCGCAAACGTTCCCACTAAGGATTCCAAGTCAGCCCCCTGCCAGGAGGCCTACAGACCCAGGTCGACCGAAAAGAAAGCAGTCGATTTCGGGGCAAGCATTTACAGGTCCTGACCTTTCGAGACCTCCTCCTCCAAGAGGCACAAGTATATTCATACCTAGGACTGATGCCAGACTTGGCGATGCACCGCCTGTACCCTCCAACGTCAATCTTGCAGCCGAGTTTGGAATTAGCAACCCATATCACATGCCCTCGGATTCGCAATCTTCAGGTGCCTCTACATACAGCGAGGAGAGCAAGGCGAGCTCGCGATCAAGCCCTCCACTGTCAGTCGACTCTGGTCGAGCACCACGTCAGCCATCTGAATCTACCAACTTGGATGTTTTGATGTCTGGCCTTCAATCTTCCATGCTTGATATAGCACCAACACAACCACTCGCAAGTTCATCCCCTCCGAAGATCAAGGAGCAATCTGCACGTGCTCTAGCACCGCCGCCGCTTCTCAAGAGCAGTATGCTTGCTCCAGAATCTCCTATAGACCCTGCAATCCAAAGTAGCGGGCGTATCTCTCCTCTTCCTCTTCAACCAATCAAATCCCCTCGTGCGCAAACTCCAAATGGGAACAATACTCGCCCGAAGCCTCCTCGCCGGACCACGACCTCGAAAGGAAATTGCAAGGGCTGCGGTGAAGCAATCACGGGCAAATCTGTATCTTCAGCTGATGGACGCTTGACCGGACGGTATCACAAACAATGCTTCGTATGCGCGACATGTCGCGAGCCATTCCAAGCCTCGACTTTCTATGTGATCAACGACCGGCCTTACTGTCAGCGACACTATCATAAATTGAATGGAAGTATTTGCACGGCCTGCGACAGAGGAATCGAAGGCCAGTTTCTTGAAAGCGAGAGGAAACAGAAATTCCACCCCGGGTGTTTGACATGCGCAGATTGCAAGAGAAGCTTGAAGCATGACTATTTTGAGATGAACGGACGAGTATACTGCGAACGAGACGCGTTCAGGAGAGCGCAACAAGGCAGACTCTTTGGCCCTGGATTAGGACTAGGAGGTGGGACGAACAAGATGGAGCGTCGAACGACGAGACTGATGATGTGACCGTGACCGGACTTATGAGACACTGGAACCTTTCAACTTTGATTCTTTCACAGGAAGATCCGCTTGGATATGAACCTTGGACAAAGCGACTATTTTTTTTACATTTTCAGCATTTACACGGCATGGCCCGGCCGTCTTATACCCTTCCCCTATTCTCGCATCTGGGATTGCATAATTGGATTCAAAACTCTTTTGGGCTTAGTTATACCCTCGTTAAGCATGTTGCCGCTGAAGTAGCAGGCATTTAAAGTAATGTATATATGTAGATAAAATGGAATCAACGTATCAGACGAAGCCCACAAAGAAAATCTTCTGCTGTGACTCCGAATAGCTGCAGGCTTCCGGGGCGTCATTACGGGTACGCGCATGGAAATCAAACGACATTTTGATGGTATGTGATGTTAGCATTTCCTACTCTCAACGCTGTTCCGAGGATCACGTGAATAGCTTTTATTAATTCAGTCTGAAATGTTCTTATTTTCCTTATTTTCTCCTTACCCAAAACTTATGCTAGAAGGAAGCTAAGATGTCCCTTTTCCTACGGAAGACCAACCCCCTCAAGTAGAACTCAAAGTAACATTATGATAGGAAATACCTCCCAAAATCTAGATATGCGAAACCAGCATGTTTTCAAACACTACCCCCTCAAGAGGCTCCCGCGTATCAATAATCATGCTTTCGGGGTCTCGCCTCCTACTAGGAAGAGCAATTCGCTTCATTCTCGAGGCGGCTGGAGCTGGGTATTTGCTCTTTGTGTAATCCTGCTGGACCATGGTATTAGACTCACATTCTCCGTCCATTGACGAAGCAACTGGGCATTGAAGGTTTCCCTACGCACGTACTATATACCCATGGCAGACGAAGACTCAACACTTGTACGCGGTGTCTCCTACGAACCTGTGGACAGGCATACTTGTATGCTTATCCTGAGGATTGAGCGGTGTGTGCGACCTTGCTGTCGCTACGTCGCAATACGATCCCAGAGCCAAATTGAGTCACGACAACGACAACACGAGCTTCTCACTCTCACTGCTGTCGCTACACCATCTACGACATTACGACTGCTACGCTGAATAGAGTCTCACGACCCTTGCCACGAGCCATGCTGCCGTCTGCCGGATGATAAATCCGAATTTTCGAAGGCCCTACACACCCCCACCTTCGACTACGACCACGATAACTTCATTCAGGTTCCTAGGGAGCAGAGGGAAGGAGGCATAAGGACGAAACGTGGAAATGGAGGTTATGGAAGCCCCAGTTAGATTTAACATCTGCCGCCAATTTCAAGCATCAGTGGTGCTTGGGTAGCGCAAACTACAAGCCTTCACTCTTGCTCATTTCGCTCTCTTTTCGATTTGATATAGATTATCACTCTCAATTACGCTCCTTTCTAGCTATGGAGGGCCTCTCTTTCAGTGAGTTTACGGCCTCCCAAGCCCTTTACAAGATAGAGAGGCTAGGCTAGCGGCTACAGTTTTTCGACACCTATCCTTCTATAAGACTAGTTATTCTAGCATCACCTTTATCCTGCGGCTTAGAGGCTTGAGAAGGATCACTTGAGTAGGAGGAGTACGGAGGCATAGCAGATATTTGCCCCTGATAGGCATAGCTTAGGTTTTCTTGGTTTTCCTAGCAACATAGTATACGTGAAAGGCTAGTGGATAGCTGGTGGGAGCAAAATATTAGGGCAGTTGCCCCTTTAATACTATGCCAAATGGATATCTGCAGGGCTCTATGCTAGATGTAGGCGAAGATATATAGTAGAAAAGATTATACTATCTGAGGAATAGGTATCTAGCTTGGGCAGGAAGGACCCAAATGTGTTATATAGTCTTTGACTCGTATAGTATAATAATGGAATTATAATAATAATAATAATAATAATAATAATAATAACTATATACCCATACTGTCGGGATATAGGATATTCCACCACGTGACTTAGCACGTGACTTAGCGGATGATGACTAAGCGGGAGGCTTAACCTCCACGCTTCCTCATCCTACAGCAATGGATCAGACATCAATAGCAATAGAAGACCGATTAGCCCTATACGCTAGTAAGACGTAATCACAACCTTGCGATACCTGTATTACTAATACTGATTAGTATCATCTCATAGAGAGAGACGTAAAGTAGTAAGGTTTCAAATAGAAGGAGATAAGGATCAAGTACTAGACTAACTAACTATAATGATATGCTTTATTCTTATACTAAAGAATTGCAATAATAACATCTACAAGTTCTCCTAGCCTTGACTAACTAAGCATAGAGAGTCTATAGGCATTATTATCTAAAGGTTTAAGAGCTCCTATATACCAACTAACTAGTCAATAAAGCTACATCCTTCATGTAGAATAATATGCTTTACGAGCTCTTAGATTCAACTAACTACTATAAGAGAGTAGCTATTCCTAGATCAACTAACTGTAATGACGGAACGTTTTATCAAGAAGTATTAGTCATAATCGAGACAGCTTTAAAACCTCATCTTATACCCTAAAAACAACCCCTAAAATACTATGTTACAGTCTGCAATACTATAATAGATCGACAAGTCTACACCTCTTAATTAAGCGCTAGCAGACCTCCCCCCCCTCTCTTGCAGACGAGCGAGAATAATACTATACTAGCAGCTTCATCTTAGTAGCAAACCCTAACCTAGTAGCAATTGTAGTACTAATCGCCTTCGATTCATACCTCTTAATTAAGCGCTAGCGAGCATCACATCCCCTCATCTTGAAGCAATAGTCTACGCCTACGCTATAAGAACACTCTAAATCCCCTCACTTTGAAGCATACTATAAGAACACTTCAAATCTCAACCTCTCTCATAAACAGTACAACTCCCTCCGATTTTAGCTACAGTTTACGCCTATAGCTCGGAGCAACCTGTTTTTTTTACTTCTGAGGATTTACACTCCAATGTAGAGTTTTCACGATTTGCCCTATAAAAATACACACAAATCGCAATACGCTAATTTATAGAGCACCTGCATTTTCCCCCTTCATTCTATAATAATTGCAGCTTCCCTAGAAACATTAGTACTCCTTTGCGGACTGCTAATAGCTCAGCAGACTGCTAGTAGAGCGTCGATACTCCCTTAGATCTACTAGAGCGATCTACAACCTCAGATCGATAACTCTAAGCTCTATAGAGCGTCGACACCCCTTCTATGACAATTATAGCTTCCCTAGAAGCACGATAATAGCCTATAATCCCTTATATCTAAAACGTTCCAAGGCTAATCATATCGCATTGTCGGCTCTACCCTATTACTACTACATACTAGGTTTATGCAATTATATCGCTAATTATTACCTAATTAAATTATAAGCAGCATATATCTATATACCTATTATAGTTATAAGCTATAGTTATAGGTATATACTTTAATGATTAAAAGATATAATAGAATTAATCAAGAAAATATTTAACTTTAATACTAAAAAAGCTAACTTTAAATAACTTAGTATATTATTATAGTTTAATTACTAAAGAAGAATAGCTTTATAAAAGAGGTATTCTATTATATCTATAACTTATATATAATAGATTACTTTATCTATATAGAATATCTATTCTACCTATAATTTACTAAGACTATTTTAGTATTCTACTTCTCTAATATACCTAGGTATAACTTAGCCTCTTTTTCTACTATCCTTAATCTAAGTACTTACCTAGGTATAACTTAGCTTCTATATTCTACTATAGACCTAATACCTTCTTATTATTTAACCTAAAGTCTACTAGATTGCCCTTTTATAAAAAGCAGAATAATAAAGCTAGCTAGGTTTATATAAGCAACCTGCTTATAGGTATTAGTATTAGAAATAAATGCTCTACTACTAGTAGACTATTAGTATAATACTACTATAATACTTCTAATAATAAATTATAGTATAAAACAAGTAATTAAAGAGATTATATTTAAGTAAATATATTTAAAGTTAAATAAAAATAGAAAGAAAAAAGATATAACTTACTTAAACTTCTATTTCTTTAGCCCTAGCTATACTAGTTTCTTTATAAAGAACGTCTAATTAACTATCTTAGCTAGTACTATACTAACTTGCTCTAAGGATACTATCTTAGCTAGTATTATACTAACTTACTTTAAGGATACTACTAGTAAGGTCACTTAGAATATATTATTAATATGATTATTAAGATTAAATCTTAGGCCCTTGCTAGTATTATCCTTACCTAGTATTATTAGATCTAGATAACTAGATAAAGAAGAAGTCTAAACTTCTAGTAGTACTAGACTAGTAATATGCTTGTATAGAATATTATCTTAAAAGCTAGAGTAGATTTATACTAGATTTAAACCTTCTAGTTAGCTACTAGTAGGTTTCCTACGTTTAGCTAGCTTCTTAAGAATTAGTTATTTCTAGGAAAGGATTAGTATTAAATCTCTTAGCCCTATACTACTAAATTGTTTAGAAGGTATTAATATTAGCGGCTCTAAAACTCTTTATATAGATATTAATATAAGAGATTCGTAAAAGGCAGGTCTTAGCTAGGGCCTAGTATTATATTAGTATAAGATTATTATAATGCCTACTATTATATCACCTTATAAGATTAACTTCTCTAAATATAATTTAAAAGCTAAAATAAGAAAGAAAATAATACTTTATATATAACTTAAAAGCTAGAATAAGAAGGAAAATAATACTTTATATATAACTTAAAAGCTAGAGCAAGAAAGGAAGAATATAGAAAAAAAGAACTAAGATAGTAAAAGCATATATATATACTTACTATTTCTATGCTTTAATCTTTTATACTAAGACCTTATCCTTATTACTATATATATATTAGTATAATGCAAGCTAATAACTATTATATAGTTACTACTTACTTATTATTATTATTATTATCTTTAACTAGTTTCTTTAGCTTCTTCTTCTTACTTAACCTCTTTTTCTTAGCGCTATATAACTTTATACTATCTAGGTATTAGCATTCTACTAACTAATAACTACTATATAATTAGTACTTATAAGAGCTCCTTATTATTATCATCTAAAGATATCTCCTACTTTAGCTTTATAGACTCTTTACTAGAATAATATTAGTATATAACTAGTATAAAGGGTAAAAGGCTAGAGAAGATAAAGAAGAATATTATATTAGATAGATAAAAAGGTAAATAAGAAGTAAAGTTAAAGTAATATAAAGTAAATCTAAATAAGAGAAGAGAGTTAAGAGAAGAAAAATAATAGCCTACTAGCTTAGCTTCTTGCAATTAATACTAGGCAGTAGCTTAATATTATATACTTCTTATACTATACTAGTCCTAGTATAATACTAATAGTAATAGAAATATACCTTGATATAAGAGCAGATTTTAGAAGCTAAGTCCTATATGCTAAAACTATTATTATATTAGTATCTAGCTATCTATCTTTAAGTATCTATAGTAGAAGAAAGAATTCTTTCTTAAGAATAAGAATTAAAACTTAAAAGTATATACATTTATATATTATATAACCTATATTACCTTTCATATAGCTAGGTATAAGTTAGTATACTTATAATTCTAGGAAATCTAAAGATAACTTATATAAATCTTAAAAGTGCCTAATAATAAAGTAGTAGTATCCTTCTATAAGTGCTTATAGCCTTTTAGGCATTTAATCTTCTACTTAGTACCTTATATTATCTCATTCTAACTTCTAGCTAGTTATATACTAGTATAATATAAGAAATTTATTATCTATAGTTAGATATTACAAGTTCTATTTAATATTAGTATAATATATACTAATAACTAGCTATTAGCCTTAGCAAGTTAAATATTTAAAGATTATTAAATATAACTTAGTATCACTCTTAGGTCTTTAATATTAAAGTATAAATAAAGTATAATATAAATAACTAGGTAAATAAGAAAATAAATTATAGATATACTTATAGTATTAAGAGATTATAATAC
>QGMI01000997.1:0-14523 GCA_007821535.1 Lachnellula occidentalis | reverse complement strand
GAGTGGTGGGGAGGTTGCGATGCGGGGATAGAGGGATGGGAATAGAGGGATGGGAATAGGGGATTTTGGATGTGGGGATGGTGTGGGATGAGTGGGGTTGAGTGGGTTGTGATGATATGTTTGGTTATGTTGATGTTGGAAGGCAATAGGATTGTAGCTTGATGGATGTATATGGTAGATGCAGGTGTACAATGTAGATGATAGTTAGTGTTTGTATATCGAGATTCTACGTGCCTGTGCTTCTTACGATATTGGTTAGGTGAGTCTTCAATCATCGTTATGGTGAGAGCGGAACTGATTTGGTAAAAGATTGCATTCTAGATTCACATACCGTACATATCCACCATCAGCCTCGTCATCCTTCGTTGATATATTAAGTAACCGGTGAATCTGTTTTTCTCCCCTTCTCTCCTCTCCATTTTTATTCCATCCGCCGCTAAAAACCCATGCATGTTTTGAATATCTACCCCTTGAAGTGTTGGCTCACTGAAACCTCCCGAGAAATCCGTGGTTGAAGATGCAGATCAAGTGTCCCAACCTCGAGACTCGCGCGTGTTATAAAGACAGAATGCTTGATTGACGTCTGTTTCAATCAAACTTCAAGTACCCACCTCCAACTCCACCCTCATTTCTTTAGAACCTTCATGTAAGAAAAGTTCGGCTCTCTCCACATCGGATGTTCGATCTTGAACCTTTCAAACCTCTCCTTCGCAGTCTTCGGCATCGGATCCCCGCAATCAAACGCCTTTGGGATTATGTGCGGTGGCTCCCTGAAATCCAATTCCTTGTGCTTCAGAGGTTTGTATGGCTTCGACAGCGGATACAAGTCGTACTTGCCCAATGGGTCGTAATCCGCCGCATAATTGCCGTTATCGCCAGCTACAACGACAATCTCCCTCAATGCCTGCTGTTCCTGCACGACGTCGTATATGAGCGCTGGCACCCCTCTCGGATTGAACGCAGACGGTAGACACTCAAGCAGGCGCCAAAGCTCCTTGGTAGAAAACGCAATACTTCGCACGCCCATCCCCTTCTCACACGCCTTGAGCCTCCTCAGCGTCTTCAGGAACCCGGCTCGCTCGGGGAAGTTCGTAAAGTAAAAGGTGTCTGCATGGAAGTTGATCCATAACCCATACTTTTCACCCTTCAATACACTTCCCCCGAACACAACCTTTTGGGGCACCTGACGGAAGTGTTTCAACGCGACGGTGCGGGACTCGCGGCAGGCGAATATGATGCCCGGGGAGCGCGAGGTGGTGAGGTTGTACAGGGTACTGAAGGAGTGGCCGTCGGTTTGGGCGGACCAGGTTGCGCGGATGAGGCGTGGTTGGGAGGCTGCCAAGGCCCAGATCATGTTGCGCAGTTCGAAGGGGAGGCTGGAGAAGTACTTGAAGTTGTTTAGACGTCTTGGTTTCTTGGCTTTGTCCTTTGAGATGGGTCCTGGTTCCGGGATAGGCTTGGGCTTCCTCATGGCGGGCTTTGGCTGTTTCTTTGTAGTGTTCTTGGCTGACTGACACGTTTGGATGGTGGGTTTGGAAACCATGGTTGAAGTCGGCTGGAGATGAGTGATTGTGGCTGCTGTTTTGGACAGTGCCAGTGAATTGGCTGATAGTACTTCGTAGGGTAGAAATGGTAGTCCACTGGAAAGGTCAGAACCCTTGTCTCAAATCTTATGGGAAGCCTACAAGCTGTCTGTCTCAAGATGAGAAATACGTCTCTTTCAAGAGAATGAATATTCAAAGGTGACACGTTGGGGATAGCTAGATACATCCAATTGACTGTAAACAGCGAAAAGCAAAGTCGAAGCGGCCAACGTGAAGGGCAATCAAAGGCGACAATCAATAGCGCCCCCCTGAGGAAAGCAGAAGCGCGCGGTGTTTCGTCGAACAGTGAAGAAACGCGTAAAGTACCGCGTAAAGAGCTTCGGCAACTCGTGGATTTCTCGATAGCGATGCTGAGGATTGGCTCGGAGCAACCGCAATTCGTTAGCAGTCCACAGCCCAAGTGCAATGCGATGAGGCGCGAAGCAGTAGCCAAAATCCGCTACCAGGGCAATAAATATTCGATACATGAGCTGCTGGTCGTATTGTGGAGAGCTAATAGAGCCAGGTCAAGTGGCCAAACTCTCGAAAGTGAGTCTGGAAAGTAGAGTTCGAAAGTGTGATAATTGCCCAGCAACAGTCACCCAGAGAGAAAGAAGGTGGCTTGGAAATGAATGTTCTTGTCGATTGGTACATCGAATACTCACCCCAAAAGATCAGACAATCAATGGTAGTTTTATTTTCAGATGCCAGAAGCAAAGACACGATAGACCATAGATGTCAAAGGTGAGGTGGTTTGGTCTCGATAGTCACGGCCAAGTTGTGTTGGAGTTGGTGTGTAGACAATAGGTAAGGTAGACAATAATACTAAGGCACGTAGACAATAGGTAAGGTACAAGCTAATTATCAGGTGGAGACGATGATTTTCCGGGGACGAATCTACCTCTGAATCAGGCGCAGCAAAAGTGAATTCCACAGCTTAGAGGTAGACTCGGCCTGTCTTCCCGGAAAATCGCCTGATAATAAGGAGAACGGAGCAACAAAAGTGCGAATAGCACGTCTCATGAGCAACCAGCCCCATTCATATCGTCTGCGCCTCCAATCCGACCGAAAGCGGTAATTCTTCTACGCCTAAAATACAGAGCAGTGAGAAGTGTCCGCGTCAACTACTGAACACGATAGTCCCAAGAAGATAGCATTGCAGGGTACATAGCAGAATAGGGGTAGTATAGAACAAAGCAGGCAGAGTGGTCCCTTTAACCCATCTTTGGAACAAAGGTTTGTAGCACAAAGAAGAATAAGAACAATAGAAGCATTCAAAAGCAAATTTACTTGCCGTTTTACGACTCTACTATGACACATCTGTGCAAGGATAAAGTGTTTTGCTTTCTGACCAATACTAACACCTTCAAGTAATAGGATTGCTGGCGAACCTGATTCAAGGATATACTTCAATAAAACTGTTATAAATAGAACCAAACTGTTAGCCTCCAGCTTCCTAGAATGTCAATTTTCGTCCGTACTCCCATAACTCCTTGCCAACCCCTCATAAATTACTCTTGAAAGCTATCCTCTCTTTGTCAAATTCTCCAGCACTCAAAACTCCTCATTGAAGAGAAATGGCACCCTGCCTCTCCCCGAGACCCAACTTCTGCTTCTTGATCCTCGGCAGCACACCAACCAACACCAAAACCGCCGATATCAAAACAGCCCAGAGCTTGATATCTAGGACTTTCTTGTTAAAATCCGTCTGTGTAGCCGCTGCCACCGTCGCCAGCATTAGCACCAAGATGATGTACCCGCTCATCCTATGCCATTTATAAATCGACTTGGCCTGATCCACACCCCCATACAGCTTCGGCACGAAATAGGCCGTGAACCCTACCAGTGCTTGAACGAGCAGGAAAATATATGTGATAAGACCAAGTATTGCGTGGGGCGATTCGAAATGCGTGCCGTTGTGAGCGATCTTGTTGTACTCAATCACCACTAGACCGGCAATCAAGGAGTCAATGGCCAAGTTGTTGAGGGTGAAATGCGCGATTGTGCCATGACGTTTCTGGGTAGCCGTATGTGTCGGTTGCAGGATGAGGATGCCTTGCGTGAGGAAGAGGAGGCCGGCGCTGTTGAGGAGCGGGTGTGCGGAGAAGAGCATTAGGTCGTTCAGGAAGACACTGGCCCAGACGGAGGCGACGAGGAGGATTATACCGGCTTGGGCGACTACTCCTGTGCCTGGAGCGTGTTAGGGATAATAGGCAGAAGGAAGGTGAAGGGGCAGTACCAATGATTAAGTTGTAGTATATGGCTTTGCCTTCTGGCTGGGAAGCATCTCCTCGTCGGCCTAGAAGAGGCTCATCGTCTCCTACTTCCTCAACGGAACGGTCGTGTCCGTTTACTTCTGCATCCTCAACAGGAATCCGTTCTGGGATGCCCGTAGCACTCGCCATGGATTGATTGTTTCGACCGAGTTAGTATAGCTTTTGAGGTTTTCTGATAGCTTTGATCCTTCAAAGCTGTTCCAATCGCTATGCCGGGAAGAGAGCTGGAGTGAGTGAGTGAGGTGAGGTGAGATGAGGGGGAAAGTGGAATGTTATACATGTACCGGTACTGTAGGCTGCACAACCCCCGGAGCATCAAACCCCTCCCGGCCAGCCTCCCCTCCATGATGACGCCTGCAGCCGGAGCTTCAGCCAATCAGCGCACGGAATAGGTAAGCAGCTTGCTAAGACCACAGAAATCCATGAATTGCACCATTATTTGTCGCGGGTTGGTGCATTGTTTCCTAATGGCGTATGGATCCTTCCCAATGCGCAATACATATGCTTCGCAACGAACGTTGTATTGTTTGTTCCCTTCCTCAAGTGAGAATCTAGTCCAAGTACTTTGGAGATGTCACGAGCTCAAAGGTGGGGTACAAAAGATACGGACGGAAGCGGCCAATGAAGGTGTTATGTTATTACTCGATAGGAACTGCAAGAACACTCATAAGAACTTTGAATTTTCCCACCTCAAGCCTCTTCCTTCTTTCCTCTCTCACTATCGCAATCATGTCTACAGATTCAGAAGTATCCCAAGAAAATGCTTCCGCAGCAACGCGCGTCCCTGCGGATGAGATCGATGCCACCTTTCGTTCCTCTACTATCGGCAAGTACAAACTTCCAGCTACACATAATCCGGATTCGGGTGCTTTCTAAGACCGGAACATAAGACTCTCACGCGGATACTGTGGCACAAGAATACTTGCCCTTCGTGCCACTCCTAATTCGGGACATTTTCCCGTGAATAAGCAAGTCAAGTGATCACCAGCTAATCCTTTGTCAGATCTGATATCTTCAGCTCTAGGCGGTAAGGTTCTCTCTTTCTCGGATGAGTGGTTCGCGGAAGCCTCAAACCTCCTCACGCCAACCCCGCCTATCAGACAGCCAGGCAAAATGGTTTACACCGGTGCCTGGTATGATGGCTGGGAGACTCGTCGCCATAACCCCGCACCCTTTGACTACGTTGTCATCCGTCTAGGCGTGGCTTCAGGTGTCATTGGTGGTATCGAGATTGATACGGCATTCTTCTCTGGCAACCACGCTCCAGCCATCTCAGTAGAAGGTGTCTTTAGCTCGAGTGACGAGGAGGTTGTTAGTTGGAAGGGCGGGGTAGGCAATTGGGAGACTATTCTTGATGTTCAAGAATGCGGTCCATCCCAGCGCTTTGGCTGGAAGTTTAAAGAGCCAAAGAGAAAAGCATACACACATGTTCGATTGAACATGTACCCTGACGGCGGTATTGCAAGGTTCAGACTATATGGCATTGCCATCCCAGTCTTCCCAGCAGATACAGAGGCCATCTTCGATCTTGCTGCTGCTCAGAATGGAGGAGTTGCTGTTTCTTGCAGTGATGAGCATTTCGGTGTGATTTCCAACCTGATTCTTCCAGGACGGGGAAAGGATATGGGCGATGGATGGGAGACTTCAAGATCTCGGGGCAAAGATCATGTGGATTGGGCAATCATAAAGCTCGGAGCTAAGGGGACGATCCAGAAGTTGATTGTCGACACTGCATTCTTCAGAGGCAACTTTCCCCAGAAGGCGAAGGTGGAAGCCATAGACTGGCATGAAGCGGGGCACCCAGGACCTGACGCTGAAGGATGGACGGATATTGTCGAACCAAGCAGATGCAGTGCGGACAGAGAGCACGAGCATATATCGCTGGTGAAGGATAAGCCGTTCAACTACATCAAACTAATCATGATCCCTGATGGAGGAGTGAAGAGGATTCGGGTGTTGGGGAAGAGATTCGTCAGCCCGTAGAAATCTACCTTCAATTCAGGCCCCCTTTTTGAACCTGAAGCAAGCAATAGAACATCTTAGAATTTAGATTTCTCCACAAGCCAAGTAACATTGCTACTGCTCACGAAACTACGAAGCGCGCTCTCTTATCGAAATCAAATACATAGATTATATGATAAATATTTGTGTTTTAAAGAAAGAACTACGCAGACAGAAAGATCCAGAGCTTAACGTTGACTTGCGCACGGACCTCTAGCGGGCACAACATGTTTAACTTCAACACTCGTCATTTGGAGACAGGAGACCTAATATAAGTGACTACAAAACCAATACTCCCTTTCCAAACCGCACAAAGTCTCTATCGGACACAGGAAAACAACCGACCAGGGCATCTATGACTACCCGCCGATGAACACACCCCTGCATGCAGTCCTCACTCCGCAATGGATATTGGGGATAATGGTGGGGGCTTCGGCGAGGACGACATTGGCACCCAGCACGAAGTAAAGCCCAGGCCACGAGCCCTCCCGGACGATTTGCCCAAGTCTCTAGACGACCGCAAAAATGTAGCTGCCCATTCCCATTTACCGCAGGAGACGGAGATGTACGATGCGTGGCAAGGTAAGTCTGCTTGCTCGTGTGGAGAAGTGGAATGAAGCTGATGGCATGGAAAGGACAATCACAATTCCTCACCACGCCTGTATTAGCCAAGCCGCTGCAGTTCAGCAACCTGTCCCTCGATGACGGAAACGATGATGTGATGAAAGGGGACAGCGACGCGCGATTGATGGAGATGCTGGCTGCGCAGGCCGCGCATAGGGATGGCTCTGCGAGTGAAGACGAGGATGCAGTTGCGGGCGACGATAAGCTGTCTGAGAGCGAGAAGAGGGATGTTCTGCAGAAGGCGCTGAATATGGCGGCTAGTAATGGGGACGTGGAGCGGATTCGGAGGATACTTGGGGGACAGGCAAAGGACTTTGTGGATGTTAATGCGCCGGACGAGGAGGGGACTAGTCCGTTGATTTATGCGAGTTGTTTTGTAGGTTTTGCTTTAGAAGAGTGTGTGGGTATCTGCTAACAAATGTTGTAGGGTCATGAAGCTGTTGTTACCGCTCTTCTTGATGCGGGGGCAAGTGTTGACAAGCAAGATCGAAATCAGTGGAGTGCTCTGATGTGGGCTATGACGAACAGACATAAGGGAATTGCGAAATCACTCTTGGACCATGGTGCTTCTCCAGAAGTCAAATCATCTTCTGGAAGGACGGCATTCGATTTCGTGGCCCCCGATAGCGAGATTTCGGGGTACTTGCACGACAGCGGGTATCATATTGGAAGTGCTGGGGTTACAGACGACTTTTACAATCCGGGCTTCTCACAGGACCGGTTCGAGGAAGAAATGGCAGAAAACGAGATGAGGAGGCGAATGATGATGGAGAGTGCTCGAGATCTGGAGGTTGACTTAGGGAACGTTGGGCTGGACGACCAACCGGAGGTAACCCGACTCTTTCCCAATTTTTAGAACGAAGTGCTCACAAACTGCAGAGCCCCGAAGAGTTTGAAGAAGAAGACGCTCAAGAGTTTGACTGGGCTCGATGCCTACACGATCAGATGTTTGTGTTTCAGGAGAATGAACTGGGCAGAATCCTCGATATCATTATTACCAACATGACACCACAGCGATCTCCATCCCAAAAACCCGTTCCTGCTAACATGATATTTCTGAGTGCTCGATACGCTCACTACCATGCGGACCAGAATCTACTAGCAACCCTTCTTGTCACTGCCATGGACAAGATCAATGATGTAGTGGAGAAGAATCAATGGGATATGACTATCCTGGCATTTTGGATTTCCAACGCAACACTATTGCTGCATTACTTGAAGAAAGACGCGGGTCTATCGGGGTCCACGTCGGAATTCCAGCTCCAGCTCGCTGAACTTATCAACGAAATTTTCATTTTGATCATCAGAGACGCGGAAAGGCGAATGGACAAGGTCCTGGATTCGGCTATGCTGGATCATGAAACTATTCCCGGCTTCGAAGACATCGCTTTCCAACACGAGTGGAAGATATTCAAAAGGAAGAACCAAGTTAAAGAAGAACCAGCAGAAAAGCGGTTTCGACCTCCTTCGCCAAAACAAAGAGCCAAGCCCTCTCCTCGAAACATCACATCCCTCCTCTCATCAACACTTTTCGTACTAGATTTGTACGACATACATTCTGTCATCATCGCTCAAATCCTTGCACAGTTGTTATACTGGCTTGGTGCAGAACTTTTCAACCGCATCATGTCAAATCGAAAGTATCTCGCAAGGACGAAAGCAATGCAGATTCGCATGAACGTTTCTAGTCTTGAAGAATGGGCCCGTTCGAACAACCGCCAGCCAGAGCATTACGAGCATGGCTCGATGACTTCGAGTGGTGAACCAACTATAGAGGCGGCGCGAAGGCATCTTGCGCCCGTCATCCAGTTACTCCAATGGCTACAGTGTTTTTCATCCCTAGGAATGGATGATCTAGAAGCTCTGGTCGGAACTGTACAACAACTTACTAGACTAACGTACCAACAAATGATCCATTCAGTGCAGCACTATCGACCTGAGGTTGGAGAGAAAGGTCTGCCGAAAAGCGCAATGAAGTATTTGGTCAACCTACAGCGAGAGGCACAATTACGGAAAGAGCGGCAACGAAATGCTGCGGCGTCCCCAACCACAACGCCCAAGAAGAATGGCAATGGACAGACGCCTGCGACTCCCGATACCAACGGGAAGCCGACCGTTCCAAATACCATGAAGCCATTACCAATACCTGCTGATGAGCCACTCATCGAAGACGAAGACGATGCGCCCGAACACCTCCTTCTGGATCCAGCCATGATGCTACCCTTCTCCTTACCCTCGAGCACAGATATGCTCATCAGCTACGGTGCCGGTTTCGGAGGCTTGAACCGCGAGCGAGAGCGCAAATACATACCCACCGTCCCGCCCGAGTTTCTCGCCAAGTTGGATTTAAGTGGAGGGCGAGCACAGAGTACGTATGAGGAGAAGGACTGGGAGAATGAAGATGTGTGAGTAGGGCATTTAAAAGCAAAGGAAGGGAAGCATTTTGGAAGGAAGCATTGGCGTTTGTGAGGCGTCCCTTCGGGATTATTGGCAATCTATGTTGCTTGTGGTAGATGATAACCTTTCAGTTGCTACGTATGATACACAGACCCTACTTCATAACTGATAAAAGAAAGTGGAATCGTCGGTTTCCGAGGGTTTTATCTACACGGTGCAGAAGGTTTCGAAATTCTGGAAACCGTAAACTCGTAGCAGCTGATTGTATGATTTCTGCCAAGAGGCGATCGGAGCTAGCGCTCTATACTATAATTCAACAGCCCTTGCCTTGCCTTCTACTGTATTATAATTTGTTTCGCTCTTTGGCGTGCTGATGGTGTTGAAAGAAGCTGTGCTGCGCGCGGATTGGTTGTTGTTTCTGATCTCCAGCGCTATTCTCCTGTTAACGCTGGCTCGTAAATTACCATACAATCAAGCATCTACCTGCATTCTGGCCCTTTCAATTACTTATATGTGGAGGTTTCGGTGTGGGCGTGAAGTTAGCGGGAGAAGAGTTGGTTGGGGGGAATCTTCCTGGCACTTTGGAAAGGAACAGATTGTTATGAGGAAGCTCCTATAGGTGTTGTGTCTGATAAAAGCTAAATTTGCTTGTTGCACATCTTACGATTCTCGGTCATGATGTGTGTTATTTCAGACGTGTTTTGGCTGCAGTTAGAAAAGTCAAATTACCCGATCAGGCAAGTGGGGCAAGACGTTCAGGCTGCCCTCGCGCCCTGGACAGAGGAAGCGGCACTGATTTTAGGAGGGTATCACTCGAAATGGATTGATAATAAGCAATGGTGCCGCTTTTTGTCCAGCACGAGACTAGAATCATCGAGTTGATGTGATGCAACGATGCGAGCAGCATAAGATAAAGATCTGAACAGAAGGATTTGTCCGTCATGAGGAGAATCGAGATTGTCGAATGATTTCAGATGCTTACTGTCGTTGGTGTAACAGGAAGAGAACGATTGTCCCCGGACGCTAGATAATGCAAAAGTACCCGATGGAAGGAGAGTCTGATAGCCAGCTCTGTCAGTTATCGTCTCGTGCTGAACACAAAAAGCGGCACCCATTATCCTCGAACAGTAATGTCCCGCTCTGCCTGGCACATTGGTGCCGCTTTTAATGTCCTGCCATGAGCTGGTGAAGGACTACTCTGACTTTCTGTCTTTCTGTTGAACCTCACGGTAACACAGGGGATACCGCCGTAGTCCCACCCACTGGTATCAATGTATCAGTGCCTTCATAGAAGCCGGCTTTCATCTTTGAAAGATATATAGATCATTGTATTGTCCCAAAGTCACTTACTCTTTCCATTCCATTCCTCCTCTGGACCCAAATTACAGAATTTCATCAAGATGATGCACGACGGTCATGCGACGATCGACGATGGAGAACTGGAAGCACTCGGCTACAAGGGAGAGATGCCGAGGCAGTTTTCGATCTGGAGCTTGGGAGCCCTCTCGTTTACTCTAACATGCACCTGGCTCGGTACTGGCTCTTCTATGGGCATCAGTCTAACTGAAGCATCTTCAGCTGGCACCATCTGGGCTCTTCCTATCGCCGGCGTGATGACTTTCGTTGTTACTTTAGGCATGGCAGAGCTTGCTTCCGCATTTCCGGTCGCAGGTGCCCAGTATTATTGGTCTTTCATGGTTGCTAGAGAAGACATGAAGCCATTTGCTGCATATATGTCAGTCAGCCTCCTTCGCACAGTGAGCCTAGTTGACGAGGTCGAAGCAACGGTTGGCTGAGCATTCTTGGTTGGTGGCTTGGTTCTGCATCCGTGGCCAACTTCATATCCTCGATGATTTTATCGATTGTCAAGCTTTGGTTACCCTATTACGAGATCCAGCGATGGCAACAGTGGCTGGTTTATTGCGCACTCATTTGGCTAGCAATCTCTTTGAACATCTTCGCGTCCAGATTTATTCCTCTGTTCAACCAGTTGATTTTTGTTCTGGCCGTCTTGACGGTGAGCGCGACCACGATTGTGCTTTTGGTATGCAGCAGAAACAGATATCCGTCTGGTACCTGGGTCTTCTCAGATACAACTAACTCGACTGGGTGGCCAAGTGATGGATTTGCATTCATCTTGAGTGTCAGTAATGCCGTGTATGCATTCCTCGGGAGCGACTGTGGAGCACATCTTTGTGAAGAGATCCAAAACCCGGGCAAAAATGTGCCTGGTGTCATGCTCTATCCTCTTGTGATGGGTCTTCTAATTGCATTCCCTTTTGCTTGCGCTTGTATGGCTTCCATAGTAGATATAGACGCCGTGATCAATACCGCTACTGGTCAGTTCAATATCAAACATTTCTTGCATTTGTTCAGCTAACGTGACTAACTCAGTAATGCAGGGCTTCCTCTTATCGAGATTTATCATCAAGGAACAGGGTCCGCGGCAGCTGCTTCCATATTAATGGCCCTCTTTGCATTATGTTTCTTTGGCTGCCTTACTGGAAACGGTAGGATAATTTTTGAATACCGCTGTGTCATTTTGCTGATTGGATGTTCAAGCGACTACCGCTTCGCGTACACTCTGGGCGGTTTCCCGCGACGATGCATTGCCCTATTCTTTTCTGTGGATGCGCATTAGCCGTTCCTTCAAGATGCCACTCAACGCACTTTGTCTTTCTGGCACCATCGTCTCAGTAGGTACAAACACCTCTGACATTTTGAACAAAGCTGAACTACCCTTAGCTATATGGGCTTATCTTTCTCGGCTCAACAACCGCGTTTTCAGCAATGGTCTCGGCTGCCATCATCTTTCTACAAACATCTTGCATAGCTCCTCAGGCTATCCTTCTTTACCGAGGACGAGATAAAGTTCTTCCTCCTCGCTATTTCTCCCTTGGTCGCTATGGTGCTGCAATCAATGCCACGGCCGTGATTTGGGTTGTGTTCTTGGACATTATATACTGTTTGCCCACAGCGATGCCAGTTGCCCCACAAAATATGAACTATGTTTCGGTGGTAGTGTCTGGACTGACCATGTTCATCTTGGCTCTCTGGTTCACGTCAAAGAAAGGGGTGTTTGTCGGCCCCAGGATCAACATGGCGGAATTGGAAGAGAGACGGATGGAAGCACTAGGCCAGACAGTCGTGACAGATGTCGTTCAGCGGTCTAGTACTGCCATAAATACAAGCACGAAGGGAAAGTGATATGATGCATCTTGTATAGTAGGCTGCCTTCAAGAACATTCATTCCGAGGTGACTGCCTAGGTATTGTGATGAGTGTTGAGCAGAAATATCGGAGAGCCTGGACATATAAAAATAGCTGCACGACCACCCTTTTACAAGCTTTCGTTTCAGCTGCTCTCAAGGAGCGCTCAGAGCCTTCACTAAACCCAATAGCTTTCAATAGTCTAAAGGGCTGTGCGAAGAATAAGGTGGTTTCTCGACCCCACTCAATCCTTTAGTCTACGCAGTAGTAATAGGGGAACAGTAAAAGTCAACGCAACCACACACACCTTTAACGAAACAAACAAACAAACAAACAAAAAAGACGAGACACACTGGGATGCCCCAGTAGCTTACGTTCCAATTCCATCCCTTGAACCTCAGGATTCATCTTCAGCTTCTCCTCGCCCATCTTCAAGTTCATTCCATCGTCACTCATATATACGTTTCCGGTGGGTGGCATGTAGCACAACAATATCGACCTCTGCTTCAAAGTCTATCCCGTACCACAGGACATATTTTCTGATGCTTGCCAACACCGACTGTCCACCTGCTCCCCCGCGAAAAGGTGGTGCGCAATGCGGCACGTGTGTCGGAAATGCGGGGGATGAAGGAGTATGTCGTAGACCTCACCTGGAAAGAACAATCAGTCAATGTCTGGATGAAGCAGAATCGGTCTCCAGAAACCAGTGTCACAGATCGTGCGAGGATTTCTGGACAGTTATTCGAGAAGAGAAATGTTGTCTCAAAAATGCCCTGGAATGAAAATAAAAGAGGGTGGGAAAGCTACGACCGCTGATACTGTAGTGCGGGCACGTCCGATACCAGGCTCTCGAAGTCTAAAGACAGGTTCATGACGGTGAAGAATTTTGACACAATATTCGACTGTGGATGTGGATGTGGTTGTGGAGGAATATGTGTTGTATTGCATATTGTTATAGAAACAAAATCTAGGTGACACGTGTATCGAACCCGAAGAGAGCGATCAGCCAGGTAGTCTCCCAAAATGGTCCAAATGTCAATAAATCATGTTATGGTCATTGATGCTTGAACAGCTCTTCATGTTGAAAATTGGAGCGAGCAAAGGCTTCACCGAAGACTCATCTGGTCGTGTTCCATCTTTGCTATGTGTGAGTTGGTTAATAGATGGAAAACAAGTCGTTAGAGAATAAGCAGCTAACTATTCGTAGGTGACTAGTATCTCTGCATTTTACCTCTGACAATAGGTTGGGATTGTAGCGTAAACCCTTTTCGGGTTTGGCAAGAGAACTTTCGATTATCACCTCACGCAATGATATCCCTTTCTTTCACTGCAACCTTTGGCAAGGCAAGGTCGGCAAGTCTTGCAGCCAGCCAAATTTCTGGCACGTTCATGAACTATATGCATTGCGCCAGGCAGGATGAAGCGATTCAGAAGCAGGTTCTCATGCCCACATGTCATGCTACAGCAGAAGTTGGGAATAAAACGAATCGCGTTTTTATATGGCAGTATCGCGTTGATTGGAGCGCGGGTTTGAGGTCTTTACTCCGTACGTTTGGAACAACAACGATAGCCAGTTATTGGGGATCTGGTGTGGTCCTGAGATATTCCTTGGTGGGGTAATGCAATTAGTAGCAAAGCGTCTTCCACAGGTCAATGCCATTCAATGGATACTTCAGGTAGCGACTCCAAACTTCTTCCAGTCAGCAGCTTATAGACACACCGCTGCGGCTGTGATCTTGTTCATGTTCTTGTTCTTGTGTTTCGTAGGACAGTCCTGGACAGAACGTGGAGAAGGCCATGGATACACACTCAATGGGTCCTCGGAGTGTTTTATGTTTGCTGACGTTTAAGCTTGCTACGCTGGCAGGTATATCCATGTACGTATTGCTGTAGTGGAACTGACACAGGGATTATCGGACGGGCCGCCCCTATGCATACTCGTAGAGGGGCTGGGCATGGACATTATTGGACATCTCGAGATTCCACGTGATGGTTCATCCGATGCTAGATCTCGTCTTACTGTACGAGTTACCCCTGTATGTATACAGACTATATACGGAGTAAAGATAACAGAATGAAATGAAGCTTTTGCCAAGGTAGCTGTAACGAGTATCTCCTAGCGATAAAGTACAAAGTCGAACTAGGGAGTACTGAAGAACAATATAGAATGATAAGCATTGGCACGGCTACTAGACCCAGACACGATACTCTACCGGTGGGGATTCCAATTTTAATCCCCTCGATCAGGGACCGGACCATGCCGCATTAGATACACCGCTGCGAACCGACCGGTCTGTGTATCGTGCAGTGGCTGTTTCTGGCTGGAACGGGCGCCAGCTACGACAAATGGGGACTCGCCATCTGGTGTGTGCTGTGTTGGTGGTGGAGGAGGAGGTGGTGGAGGAGGTGGTGGTGGTGGCAGAGAAAGAAAGA
>QGMI01000996.1:0-14575 GCA_007821535.1 Lachnellula occidentalis | reverse complement strand
ATCCCTTCCCAATTGACCCATGGATGTACCTCACCAAATAACCGCGTCCCATCCTTACCCGCACACCTCAATAGCTCAGCCTCTCCTCCAGGATGATACGGTACATAAGGAGTAATATTATACACCTTTCCCCCCAGTACAGTCCACGCATCTTTGCCTTTCCGCCCCGTGAATTGTCTAAGCAGAGAAGGGGGAACTTTGAGGTAGGGCGTGTTGGGTGGGAGTCCATTGAGGTTATGACGTGGGGAGGAGGAGAGACGCGCCCAGTCGAGCGGAGAGTGGTTGGGTGTTAGCTGGACTTTTTTACGCGGCTTAGCTGGAATGGAGCTATGTGAAGGAGGTGGAGCTAGTGAAGTTGTGTTTGATGCTGGCGATCGGTTGGGAAGCGGTCCTCCACGATTGGGAAGTGGTGAAGGACGGGGAGGGGGAGCCATGAGGGAAGATGCTTGTGCGGGGCTGGCGTTTAGACGTGGCGGTTGGGGGCCTCGGATGCCGCCTGATGCTCGTTGTGCTGAGTTTAAGGCTGGGAAAGAGGGCGGTGGCATGGTGTCGGTATCGGAAGAGGAGAGGGTAAAGGATGGTACGGAGCTGGACTTTGGGGTGGGCTTTGCGCGGGGGGTTGTGGGTGAGGAGGGGGAATTGATGGTTGGTTGTGAAGGAGGTGGTGGTGGCATTGCTATCCGATCTGCTTCTTCTTTCTTGGGAGTGGCAGGTGTCTCTATTGTAGGCTTCTCTTTCTCGGTATCATTATCCGTGTCAGGGATCTTGGTTATTGCAGGAGGCGGGTCTTGTGTCGATGGCGGCGCATTGCCAGGCTTCTCGATACTCTGGGGTTGTCGCAGCCATGCCAAGAAAGACCATGTTGCCGGTGGATGCTTGTAGCAGATGAAGGATATCGAGGCAATGAGGATGGACAGTCCGAAGAAAGTCATGATACTCGCAGGTATCTTTCTCGTGGGTGTTGTTTGTAGTTGTTTCTCTGCGGCTGTTTTCCGCCCCTCTCAACCTTAGTCAGCGTGGGGTGGATGCCGGATATACGCCCGTATTACGGAGGTGCATTATCCCAAAGCACCGGTATGCTAACCTACCTGGGTACGGAGGTATACCCCTCGGACGAAAAACTGGGGGATCCCTTCAATAACGGCAATTGGCACACAATGCACTCCACTTGCCCCCCCTCGCTGTAGCCTCTGACTCGGTGCCCTCTCTCACCGCATGAAGCACAATTACAGGCTGCATGCAGACATGCAGGTGTTGATATGGCATGTTATGGAGAAAACTTCGTAATAGAAAGGACTGTTGTTGTCGGTAAACAAAACTTTCCTTATTGCGTGAAATTTAGCCGTCTTGACGACTAGGCTATTATGTATGTTCGTTGTGAATATATAATACATAATATCTTGAGCTTCTTTTCCTATTACTTGTACCAGAATATATATAACTGTAGTAGCAGAATAGGTAGGATACAACGTAGCCTAACACGCAAGGCTGGCTCACTGATTGGCTCACCCGGTACGCACCCACCCACCATGAGAGCCTTGGTTGCCGGTGTTTATGGGTCGCGCTCCTCGACCCTCAATCAAGAGGATAACAACCAAAATCAACAACCCAAACCCAAGTCCAACACTTCAAATTCAACACCCACTCCCACTCGACTACCACCAGCCAGACCCTCTCATCGCACCCCTCTGCAATCTCAAGACCGAAATGCCATGATGCGTGTGCAAAAGGGAGTGACTCCATTGACAGCAAAAAGTGGCAATGCCAATATGCCCCCGTACGATAAGCAGAATGCATCGAGACCTCTCATGCCCACCCTCAGCGCCACTGCCACTGCCAAACCTTCAGCCCGACAGCCCTTGACTCCCAGAGTAGCCGGTGCAGCTCCTCCCGCCTTATCCACGCCATTGTCGCGGAGGCCGCAGCGTGTAGAAAGTAATACCACTCCTAGCAGAGAGGACATCTCGACTCCTGTCTCTGCCTTTTTTCTCAACAGCAATATCACGCCGAGATCTGGCTCAAGAAAGAATCGCGTGGATAGTGCTAATACGACGCCAACAGGAACTCCAAATGGAACTCCTGCCCCGCCTTTGACGAACGAGTCGACCCGATCTCACGATGCATCGGTATACGGGTCTGCATTGGGTATTTCTGGGATGGATAAAGAAGGTCCGCCACGACATACAGTATCATTTAATACCCCATCAGATATAGGAGCTCGAAGTCCGGCCTTGAATTCGGGAGCCTCGAAGTTCTTCTTTGCCAGCGATGCAAAACCTACACCACCACCACAAAGACCACCTATTCAGTCCAGAACCTCGAATTTCTTTCACGCAAGTGGAGAGAATAATCCGCACCAAGCGCAGAGCTCGAGTGCATCGGCCGTTGGTTCTACAGTGGGAGAGGAGCGTGCCCAGCCAAAGTTCTTTCATGCTAATGGCACTCCGGATCTTAAGCTATCGCCTTCCCCCCATTTCCCTCCACCAAGACCGAGTTCTGTGGTTTCGAATGCCACACGTATGACTTCACCCCGACTAGCTACAGCAAGTCCAGGCACCTTATCACCAGCTGAGAGACCTTCATCTCCCGCAAAGCTTAATCAATATGCTTCTTTGGGATCATCTTCCAAAAATACACCATCTTTACCTTCTCCAACTATACCCAGGCCTCAGCAAGTAGGAAGAGGCCAATCAGCAAATAATATAGTCTTACCTCGCAGGCAGACTATCGAGGCAGGGCGAAGGATAGTCAGCCATGGCCGATCCACAAGCACAGGCTCAATAGGGCCAGCAGCGAGGAAAGTCTCAGGAGAAAGTTCAATTGAACTTACAACACCACTCAATATGATTACAACAACTGTCCCCATCTCAACTCCGGAAGAAGGATCAGAAGAAAAGTCCAATGATAACACATCTGAGCTTCAAGGCCCTATAAAGGTTGGTCAGACGATAGACCAGCTCAACGAATTGGCCGCAAACGCGCGCCGAGAAAGAAAGGTTATGGATCTAGAAATCACAAATTCGTCCTTAGAAGCTATAAACAGAACCCTAGAGCGTCAAATGCGCAAGCAAACCGCCGAATTACGACGCTACAGACGTCTATCCCGCTCCGGACGACTTTCAATAGCTACCTCTGCCTCAATGCGCACCTCCACTGCCCTATCCATGGATGACATCGGAGGGGATGCCATAAGTGACATGAGCGAGGAAGAGGACGAAGAGGACGAAGACGAGTTTGAGATTGAAGAATCCTCCGACTCGGAAACCTCTCTCTCCCCAGCCGCAATGGCAGAATCCGATCTCCGTCACCGGACAAAAGACGAAAAGCGCCTAGAGCTCGATCTAAGCAAACACCAGCAATTACTCGTCGACAGTCAAAAGATGAATCAAAGTCTGAAACGGTGTTTGGGATGGACAGAGGAATTGATCAATGAGGGGAGGAAAGCGTTGGAGTATAGTGTCAAGATTAGTGATGTTGAGCTTGGGGGACGGGTGCTGGCACCGGAAGAGGTGGGAGATAATGAGGGGATGAGCGATATTGGAGCGAGCTTGCTCAGGGAGGCGAGGGAGAGGATGGGTGCCAATGCGTGGGGTGGTGAGGGGAAGGATGATAGGGATAGTGGGATCGAAATCGATGGATCCCTGAAGGAAATTTTCCATCCGCCTTTACCTTTACCTTTACCTTTACCTCCACCTCCAGCTTTACCACCATCCTAATCATAATCATAAATACCCGATTTCGACGGCAACAGGTCCGAGGAAGAGGGTCGGCAGAATAAGAGGGTCGGCGGAGGAGATGCATTGTACGATACGAACCGACACCACACACACACCACTCACAGCACAGCACAGACTGTCTTTTTCCTATGTCACGTCACGGCTGGTCTAGCGTTCTCGGTTTCGGTTTCGGTCTCGGTGCACAGATTTTGGGTTTTGGGTTCGGTTTTTCCATATAACATGCATACAAGCATCGCAGCCCGGCGTTTTACGGAAAAAGAAGGAAGGATAAATACCACCTTCCTTTTCTATTCTTTCTTTCGTTTCTTTCTTTGTTTCTTTTGTATGTTGTGTATAGCATAAAACGATACCCCAAGGGCTTTTGATAGGACCAATACCCGATGATGGAAAGAGATGAGAGGAGAAGATTGGATGGATGGATGGGGTGGAAATAGATTGGAAGAGGGGACGAAGGGGTATGTGGGATTGTATAGTAAGCTAGTTAGATAGCTGAACTGAAATAGGGATGAGTGAGAATGAGAATGAGAATGAAGTACACCTTGATTATGTGCTTGATAACGCGTATATATATCCATTGGATCCTTTTCTTTCTTTCCTCGGCCTCTAGTTTGCTTTCCTTGGCGTTGGTTCGCTTTTAGTGTAGTTTACTGATTAACGTATAAGTACATATAGGTATGTAAATTGAGGGTAAAGCAATCCAGCTATTTAGGAATATAAGACTTTTATTATCTTATCTTATACTATTTCACGGCCGAAGCAGGCCAGGGAGGAGCTACTAGGGCCAACTTATTTTAGGATACTATAAGTTCAAGTTCAAGATTCAACACATCGTAGCAAAGCAGATCAAAGCAGAGAAACATGGTATATTACTCCACTTAGCTAAGCTAATATCTACTGTTATAGAACCTACGCCCGGAATACCAACCCCCTTTCCTTTCCGAAACACCCCAATACATACAAGCAAAACCCATCAAAACCCATCAAATCAACCCCTCTTCCTAAACCTGAACTTCCCCTCCTCCTCACTATCCTCACTCTCGTCCTTCTTCTGACCCAAGACAGTCTGCCTAGCCCGCTTCACCGGCGCTGGTTTCGTCAATGTCTTCTCAGCCGCTCGTTTCTGACTCGGCCTCGGCTTCACGTTGCCCTTCTCCGCAGTTTTATCCTGTAATTTCTGACTCCTGCTTCCTTTTTGCTTTATGACTGGTTCCTCGTCCTCGCTATCAGAGGAGAGAACCACCGTTTGAGACTTAGACTTGGGTGTAGTCTTAGGCTTGGGTCGAATGTCCTCCAAAAGGGGAAGAGTATCATCATTATCGTCATCTTGATCCAGATTCACATCATCGCCTTCAATCTCAGCGACTCTGCCTTTCCGTTGCGAGCGTTGCGATTTGAATTTCCCGATCCGTACGTCTTCGTTGACCCAGTACTCATCACCCACGCCAGCTGCTTTATGCTTGACTTCCTCCAGCTGCACGATCGTCCGGCCCAGATCGCGCGCGTTGATGGCTGGCCCGCCTCTGCGGCGGAATTTCTTGAAGTTCTTGCGCCCGTTCCATTTATCTTCCCAGCGCTCACTCTCGTCTGCTCTGGGGGCTCTTGGTGCGGGAGCACTGCTGCGAAGTTCTAGGGTTTCGGTAATGGCCAGGGATTGCAAGTCCGCGAGCTGGAAGCCATCCATATTCACTACTTCCTTGTCCTGGTTTGCGAGTTCTTCAATCTTTTCGTGGCGAAGACGGGCTTTTTCTAGTATCTCGGCCTGTTGTTCCTTTTTGGTCTTCACCTTGACCGGCTTAGGGGCCGTGGCTTTTAGCTCTCGCTTAGGTGCTTTGGGGGGGAGGGGAGTGGATTCTCCTCGTCCACGACGGGCGACATCTTCTTCTATACGGCGCTTCTTCAGGCGTGCAGCTGCTGGAGCCATGGTTTCAAAGGTTTCTTCGTCGTCGTCTTCGAGGATGGGTGTTGCTTTTCGTTTGCGGCTGGTTTTGGTCTGTGTTTCTGGAGTTTGGGAGGGCTCACGGTCCATGTTGAAGTCTGGATCTTGAGAGACAAAAAGACCTTGGGATTCGGGTTCGGCAGGTACGGAATCTACAACCATAGACTCGGGAATTGAGGCCATGATTACGGGTGGATCGTCGTCGTCGTCGAATCCCTTGAATCGGGGAACTGCTCTTCTACGCCGTCTTGATGGTTCGGGTTGGGATTCCGGCTCTGCAGGTGTTGGATCAGGGGCAGGCTGCGAGCTTCGAAGGGTTTGAGAAACCGCAGTAGCTAAAGACGTTAGTATTTTCAAGCTCGGGGTGGATTGAGATGCGAGATTCTCAGAGAGTAAGACATGGATAGTCGATAGGAATGATCACTTCCTCTTCAAAACAAGTCAAGAAAAGTACGTACCTGCTGATGGCGGAGGCGCGTAAACTCCAGATGCCTCCGGCTCTAGAGGTCTCCTAAGTACACTGGCATTGTTGCCAAGTATAGCGTCCAGAAACTCATTTTGCTCGATCAAACGGTGATCCAGATATTGAGCAACCTCAGTGCTGAATTCCGCAAACCACGTGGCATCCGCTCCCTTCACTGGGTTGTACCGAACCACAACCACTCCCTTCCCCTCACTGCCATCCTCAAACTCTCCTAGGCCTTTCTCCCCAGCGACACTCTTTACATATCTGACAAATTCTTCCACGGTCGTTTGACTTGCAACTACAGTACCCAGCAAAGCCTTGCCACCTCCTTGTGTGATAGGTGGAAGGAGAGTATCAAATTGCCCCTCGTTATAGAAAATAAAAGTATAACCCTCAAACATATCACGGCGAGCCGGATCCGGACCATAAGCATCATCGGTCCGTTGGGTAGGCTCATTCGCTCCTGGAGGAAGATATTGCTCGGGGTCAGGGAAACTGTCAAAATCTTTTTCTAAAGGAGCCTTTCCATCATCGTCGGGTGTAGTTGCGGCTACCACAGCTTTGATATACGAGTCGTTGTGCACGATATATCTTCCGTCAATTAATGCCTGTAGCCCTTTGGACGTATTACGTTTCTTGGCGACAACATGAGTAGTGAGGCCTTTTTCAAAGTCGGTCAAGACTTTGATATCGAGGGGGCCGAGGGTCTCGTAAAGTTTGGTGAAGGGATCTGTTTTTTGCTCTTTGGTGGTGAAGGAGAATGTAAACGTTACAGGAACCCAAGTGAAGCTAGTTTGAGATTAGTATGAATCAAGTTCAGAAATGGAAGGGATTTACAGAAATTCATGCTCGTATTTTCCCAGAATTACTGTATTCTTGTCTTGATCGAGTACAACGCTGGTGCCTCGAATCTGTTCCCCGTTTAAACGGGTGCCGATTTTCGTAGTTTGATCACTCAACGTGATTCGAGACCGAGAACGAGCATTTGGCTTGAACAGAATCAGTATTGAAAGATTTGATCAGAATAGGAAGCTTACACAGTCTTCAGCTCCGGCAGCAGCAACCTCAATTATAAGGTGCTGCCTTGAGATGGTTTTATCCTCGATGCAGAAGAAATTTCCTATTCTAGGAGTCAGTTCTGGTCATTTGTGAAAGGGCGATATGGGATATACCTTCGACTCTGGTTCTCCCAAAGATAAAGTTCTTTCCGGGTCGAAGCCATTGCTTCTTGCCTACAGAACTCACGTGTCAGATGGAGGAACGTAGAGGAGCGCAGCAGGTTAGGCAACACACCTTTAAAGACTACATCGTTCTCGATAACCCACATACTCGATGACACTTCACAAAAAATGGTGGATTAGGATCTAACAGGCGGCGTCGAGGTTCGTTGTCGTGTTGTTGCATCTTATGTGGAAGAGCTGGGAGTCGTGTCGAGATATCTCGCGTCTGGCACATCCGCGGTGTCACGTGTGGCTGTTTTATCGGTCGATTTGCCTGTGATTTGGGATGACTACCTACGTTACTTGAATGTTTATGTGACTTGAAAATTATTTGTAGGTCGGCATATTATGTTGCATTGATTGAATATGGGCCGATCTGTGTATGTTTACAGAGCAAGAGCAGACCATTGCTACCTACAAATTGCACGGTAAGAATTGTGAGGAAACCCAAACTCGGGGCTTTATAGAGGTTGAATTTGATTACATTGATGGATACTCCATCTGAGAGAACCATGCTATCCTCCCAGCATCCTTGTGAATCCAGCAGAAATAGCGTTTCCTGAGCTCGCGCTCGCCTTATTCTCCAGTCTTGATTTGTACAAACCCAGCCTAACCAACCACTTCCTCATTCAGCAGCATCCTGATTCTCCATCTCAACCATTGACCTGTCTCGCCCTCTCCTCCTGAGTCTTCTCTTCATCCGGCGTCCTCGTCCTCAGCTGCAGCGCATGAATGCCGCCCTCCTTCTTCATCTCCTCATCCACCAACTTATACACCATCCGATGTCTGGCAGGCTGCATCTTGCTCTTGAATGCCTCGGACGTGATAACAACGCGGAAGTGGGTTTCTTGTGAGGTGGAATCGGCCATGGCTTTGTGGTGCGAGTGGAGATGCGAGTCGTTGTGGATTTCTAGGTGGGTGGGAGTGAGGGACTCGGTGATCTGTTGGAGGTTAGTTGACACATAGATGGAGAAGGTAAGATGTAGCGGTGAGATAGATGGATACCTTTGTGCGCAAAGCGTCTTCCATTGGAGTTTGTGAGGCCATTGTTGACATTGGGCGCCGTCGTACCAGAGGGAGGAATTGTCTGCGGAGCATCAAAGCGAAGACTGGCCAACCTTACATAGCAGTTCTAGACGCTCTAGATGGATGCAATAATTGATAGCCACTCAAGATCTGTGAGGAAGGGATTTACTTGCACAATTGTTGATCTGTACTGTACCGCCTTGAATTATTTACTTTACATCTCGTCGGCACCTCTTGGCCTTTTCTCCGAACCTGCCCCATTCATCGCATCCATCCATCGCATCCCATCACACCCCGTCCGTCGATCCATGCCATGTATGCCATCACGATTCAGCTCGGCCAAAGATCTAGCTTCCTAGACCCCCGCCATGCATGTACTGTACCTTATACTGCACCACCACCCAAACATCCTACCCGTGGCCCCTGCCCCTCGGCGTTATTGACCTCTGATACAAGCACAAGTACAAGTAGTCCATCGGTTCCCTTCCTCTCTCCCCTCCGCGATGTTTCTGTCGCGGAAGGTCTACTCGCTCTTCTCCCAAAAAGCCTCTTCTCTTCTTCCCAAGTCCAACTCCTTCAATACAAGACCAATTGCTTTATTTTCATCACGTACACCCAGCAGGATGTCCTCAACACTTCCCCGCCTTCCCATCTTCGAAGCAATAGCCAGCCATGACCGGAATTCACCCGTAATTATCCACTCCCAATCCGGGCGGCGCTTTACCTACGGCTCCCTGTTGCACGATGTAGCAAATGCGAAGGAGAAGCTGTTGGAAGAAGCGGGTGGGAATACCATTGAGGGGGAGAGGATAGCGTTCTTAGTGGAAAATAGCTATGATTATGTGGGTATGGTTTTTACACTGTTGGGCATTTCAGCTCAAGAAGCTGATTGTGTTTTAGTAACTCTACTTTCTATCTTGGGCACTCATGCTATTGCTCTGCCTTTAAGTGCTGCATTCCCGGCGGCGGAGTTGCAATATATACTAGACCAGAGCCAGGCGAGCATGTTGCTTTCTTCGCCCAAGTTTGGGGAAAAGGCAAAGCAGGTTATTGAGACGGGATTAGCAGCTGCACCGAAGCATGTCAAGTTGGAGAAGAGGTTCGGTGCGGAGGTAAAAAGGGAGGTTCTGTTGGAGGATTGTGAAGAGGGGAAAGGGGGGATGATGTTATATACATCGGGAACTACCAATCGACCAGTAAGTTTTCGCTCAAGTTTATTCGAAGCAATACCAACATCTTGTAGAAAGGGGTTTTACTCCCCCAAAGAGTAATGACGGCGCAATCCCAATCCTTAGTAACAGCATGGAACTACACACCCGCCGACCACCTCCTCCACGTCCTCCCCTTGCATCATATCCACGGCACCGTTAACGCCATCCTAGCCCCCCTCCTCGCCGGCTCCACAATCGAGTTCCTCTTCCCCTTCAACCCAACCCACGTCTGGTCACGCTTTGCCTCCCCCTTCCTCCCCTCCCCAAAGACGACAGAAAACATAACCTTCTTCACCGTCGTCCCAACAGTCTACAACCGACTCCTCTCGACCTTCTCCGACCTCCCGCCAGAAACGCAAACAGCAGCAAAAACAGGAATCTCACCAGACAACCTCCGTCTCGCTATTTCAGGTTCCGCCGCCCTGCCCACACCCACGAGAAAAGCATGGACAGACCTGTCCTCCGGCAACGTGCTCCTAGAACGCTACGGCATGACAGAAGTCGGCATGGCGCTCTCGTGCGGCCTATCCCACGCCACCCGACTAGACGGCAGCGTCGGCTTCCCCCTCCCATCCGTGCAAGTGCGGCTCGTAGACACGGACACGAACGAGATCATCCGCCCCGGCGAAGAGGTCGACGCAGCTGGCAAGGAACGGGACGGCGAGATTCAGCTGCGTGGCCCCACGATCTTCAGCCAGTATTGGCGCAATGAGAAGGCGACGAAAGATGAGCATGTGGCTGGTGATGATGGGCTGGGGCCGTGGTTTAAGACGGGCGATGTGGCTGTTCGACGAACCATTGACACTTCCTCTTCTGAGTCTTCACCTTCACTTTCATCTTCTTCTTCATCTTCATCTTCTGGTGATCACGATCAAGAATGGGCACAAGGACCCATGTATTTCATCCGCGGCCGCAAATCCGCCGACATCATAAAATCCGGCGGCGAGAAAGTATCAGCGCTAGAAGTAGAGCGCGAGATGCTAGCTCTGCCACAGATAGCTGAGACGGCCGTGGTAGCAGTGCCGAGTGGGAACTGGGGACAGAAGGTCGGCGCAGTGGTTATGCTGAAGGAGGGCGTAGGCCGATGGACGGCGTTGGATCTGAGGAGGGCGTTGAAGGGGAGGTTGGCCGGGTATAAGATCCCGCAGGTCATGAAGGTCGTGGATCATATTCCGAGGAATGCTATGGGGAAGAGTACGTTTTCCTGTTTTATCTGCCTTCACTCACCTCTTTCCTTTTCTTTCTTGAGTTTAGTCGAGTCATTGGAATGTGTGCTAATGCTGTGATGGTGTGAATAGTTAATAAGAAACAACTGGTCAAAGAGGTATTTGCGGATCAGGCGAGTGGAGATGAGGCGTAGGGTGATGGGTGGGAATTATATGCCGATCATACGTGTACAGTGTACAGAGCGGAGTGTAATTGTTAGAATGTATAAACATATAGATCGGATAAACATAGCGACACGTTTCAACTCTATATACTTGCAATACTTTCAAGCAACCTGTTGAGAGCCATGTCTGACGAATAGTAAGAAGTTGTTGGATTATATCCCTTTCCCTTTGAAATAGAGCACATGGATATTGCCTCACCACAACTGGTAAACTGCCATGAACCTTTTCTCGATCTGAAGCAGGGTAATTATCAACTTTTATTGCTCCTCGATCTATGAACACTGTAGTAAAATCCTTGCCACAACGCCAGATGAAAGCCCTCCCTGAGAAAAAGAGCTGGGCCCAGCACATGCAGCCCTAAGCTAGCTAGCTTATGCATATTCCATGAATCTCATTCCCCCAATCCATTCGCATGCAATGCCATCATCTCGATGAAAACCATCAAAAGCAAAGTAACCTATCAACACAAAACAGCGCACTTAGACTGTGTACTTGGCCTTGGCACGAGTACTTCCGCTATGAGCGCTATCAGTGTGACCAGAGAACTCAACCACCTCGGTCGCAGGCAGTTTAAGCACTTCCTTGAACTTGCGTCCAATGTTCATGAGTACCTCCTTGCCCTTGTCCGTAGATCGTCCCTTGCCACCTGCAACATCGCCGTCGCCGCCACCTGGGATGCTCTTGCCAATTGTACGGGTCCAGGCACCGATACGGTAGAAACCCTTGCGGACATTGACAACGACACCCATCAACTCTCCATCCCCTTCCTCCTCGAGCGTCTCGCCGATGGCCGCGAGCATGACGTGGAGCCAGAGCTCGTCGATCGGGACGTTGCGCTTCTCCTTGAACTGGTAGGACCACTTGCCACCGTGCTTGTTCTGTACATCCTCCCATTCTGGACGGACGCCCTCCTTGAAGAGATGATAATCGGATTTGAGGGCCAGTTCGGAGGTAGGAGCGATGTTGTTCTGGGGAAGGTGATTAGCTTGTGCATTTGGATTTGCGAAATGGGTTTGGAGACATACATAGACACCCCAGAATTCCTCGACCGAGTTGAAGGTGATGACTTCCTTCAACAGATCATTCCAGTTGTCGCCCTACAGCAAGTCAGTGGGAGTCAAAGAGAATGCGCCAGAAGGCGTGGGAGTAGAACCTTTCCGCTAGGTGGCTTGGTGAACCACAAAGTCCACTTGTTCATCAAAGGATGCTTAACATTGAAGTTGTCCTTGTCATGGAAAACCGTTATCTGCTCCTCGCCGGTGGCAGCATCGCTACTGGGCTTCTTCTCGTCGAGGGGGCCATCGGGAGAGATAGGAATCGTAGAAAGGTCAACGGGCTCAGAAGCTGCGTCGGCGGCCATGATGTCTGTTGTTGATTTTCGATGTCCGGTGATTAGAACTTCGATGCCAATGTCTCCAAATAGGTTTCAGTCCTGGAAGTTGAGTGAAGGATATGAAGTGTTTGGCAGAAGTCCTTCGAGTATTATGGTCGCGTGGTGGGGCCGCAGAGAGTGAATTGCAGGCGCGAGTGGGGGATTAAGTGGAAGAAAGAAGGACGAGAGTTCGTCTGTGTAGATGTGGTAGTTGCGACTATGCACCAGGCAGTTAGTCGTAGGATGATGTGGTTTGAGGTTGGGGTTTTTTGGTTTGCAGATTGAAAGTTGCAACTTCTCAAGGTTGAAGCTTTCAACATTGGCGCCTTGTGTATGAGGCGAAAATAAAGTTTTAGAGCAAACATGGTCACGTTACTAGAAAGTAATAAATGCCCCTCCTATTTTAGAATTTGGAGAATTCATTCAAGAATTGGACAAGAAGCAGTTTAATTGTCAGAGCACAGCCCTGACTTTTTGGGGTGGGCATGTGCTCTGACAATCAGAAGAGTTCTCATTTGACCGGGGTCTTCCATCTAAGGGTGCGGGATGTTTTGAAGTGGAAGAGCAAGTAAAAGTAGATGTAACAGCTATCACTACATCTACTTCTTTAATCATTCTATAGATTTTAGAGCGTCTTGAAACAGTCCATAGATATACTAAATTTATACGGCACTAGAAAACGTAGCCGCAGTAAATAATAGTCTCAATCTGACTATTGGAATAGAAGCACAATATCCAAGGTGAAAATGTCATATCTTCATGCCTTCATGGAGACAGAGGTAGACACTAAACTAGAGGGTGACGGTCTTGGTAGACACAAGGGAATCTTATTCATCTATAAACAAGCTCGGATATCTACCTCTTGTTTCTTCTAAAACGCCATGAACTCCTCGCTTTTGCTGCGCTGTACAGCTGTACAGACCCTCTATATATCAGATCATCGCCAATTTTCTTCTCTTCTCGATCTAGAAACCCAACCCACCATGCACGATGCCCATCCCCTCACTTCTTCCCCCCCTGACTATTCAAAAAGCTCAAGTAACAATTCCACCCCAACGACACCACATTAACAACCAACACCCGATGATGCAACGGCACCATCTTGAAATTCACCGCCTGGATAACAGGCCACACCATCCAATTCTTCTCCAACGCAGTCCAGTACGTACTATCCAGCTTATCCTTCGGCGACGTCCCCTCCATGATCGCCATGCTGCTCAGGAAGACAAACAGGTTGGTCGAGGCGAAGATGGTCTGGTCGGCTGCGACGCGTGCCACGATCTCGGCGTTCTTGTTGCGCAGGACGATTTTGTTTTGGAGGAATTTGAACCATGTTGTTGCTGCGGGGCCGAAGATTGCTGGAGAGGGAGTTGGGATTAGCTATTGTTATGTTGTTTCTATTGTGGGCAAGGAGGCGGTGGGGGTGCATTTGGGGAAAGGGAAGGAAGGGGACGGGAAGTATATACCTCCTCCGTACAAGGCCATGCGTCCTGTACGCGCCAGCTCGTGGTTCTTCAATCCCTTCTTCTCGACGAGCTGTTGGGCCATGGTGTCGCCGGTTGCAAAGAGGATTGCGGTCGTGATGCTCTGGGTGAGCAGGGGGCTCGAGGCCAGCTTTCTTTGGTACCTGAATACATACATACACCGTTAGCATTTTTATTGGGCGTGCAATTAGAGCTGACTGTTTCTTTTAGGGGACTTACCATCGCAACATTTTGACTGATGCTTTCTGGAATCGGAAATGGAGTGGTGGAATGGTTCTGCTTGAATTGAATGTGTGAGATTGAAAATGTTTACGAAGGATTTCAATATGTGAACCCCAAGCTACCCATGTCCTTGCTAGCGGCGGAATAGGGGTTTTAACTTTTCGGGGACCCCATCCCCGTCAGCCAAATTAATATTGGTGGTCTTGGAATATCATTAATCCGATTGTGTATAAGAAATTATTTTTAGATTTCAAGGTAGTAAAACAAATTGACATCTGAGAATGTATTCAGGCTAGATTCCTATCACGACTTTGTCATTGTCATTATGAGAAGCTCCTAACAGACAGATGCAATATTTATATTATCATTTACTAACCCTGGACGATGTTCAATAACTCTCAACCGCCCTCTATCATCAGCAATCCCCGGAACCCACCCCTTTGGCCTTTCCCTCCCTCTAATAATCAACCCGTAAACCGCACTCTCCACCTTTTCCACACACGTCTTCAT
>QGMI01000995.1:0-14574 GCA_007821535.1 Lachnellula occidentalis | reverse complement strand
ACACCCGGCCTCACCCCCAGTAACCCAATACGCAAACTATCCTGGATCCCCCGGTCTTCCGCCAGGGATGTCAACACCAGGTCTCTACTCCCCAGGCCAACCCTACACACCCAGCGCACCACCCCCACCAGGCGGTTTCTCGCAATTTAATTATAATCCGAGTCTTAGCCATACAGTGCCCCTAGGCGGTGATTACAGTATTCATCAGCAAGTCTACCGACCGACGGAGGGCGAGGCAACCGGGAAGGTGAAGCCGAGTAAGCCTGCAAGGGGCAAGCTGGAGGAGCGCGCGGGGCAGTTGGAGAAGGGTGTAGGGGGGTTTTTGAAGAAGTTGGAAAAGAGGATTGGTTGAAGGGGGAAGGGGCCGCGAGGTATGATTGAATGAATTGATATGAATTAATGATTTTGATGAAAAGGTGGAAAGGTGGAGTGCCCAAGAAGCGAGCTAAGGTTTGCTTTTGAGGTCTAGGCGTTTTAGCGGGGTTTTTTATGGGTGGTACATATTCCTATTTCCTTCCTTCCAAGTTATATCCTTTCATCAGATCCGGTCCTGTTCCCTCTCAAGTACTCCATTTACAGTCATATTTTCCTACACCCAAGTTCCTTCTAAACGCCATATCTATCTTACCTAAGTGGGTTCATCACACAAAATGTCTAAACACGAACGTCCTGCTTCTTATACATCGCCGTTTCCAGAAATGCTTTTTCTCTGTTCAGCTTGATCCTCATACTCGAATTGTTCCGCGATGCCAGCGAGGTCATAACCCCAGTCAGTGGTGTCTTTGCCTGGTGGTAGAGTCTGCGTCCAGTATATGGTGGTGTCTTGGTTGTCTGTGGAGTACGTTGAATTGAAGCCAGTGTGAGAGACAGAAGTGGTTGATGGAGTGTGTGAGTCACGTGGTGCTATGGACGGATCCTGGGAAGTGTTTACTTGCTGGTAGTATACCGAGTTGCTTACTAGAGGCTGGTACTGGCTATATTGCCGATATGGATAGTCGGAAGCGGCATCGAAACGTTGGGTTGGTGTCATGCCATCGTTGCTGTTTGCAGTGACATATCGACGACCATGGCGGTGCTGAGCAGCACCAGCGTGAGCTCTCTCGCGATGGGCTGTTTGTTGCGCATTGTGGGCGCGGAGGTCTTGCCGAGTAAGGGTGGAACGGACTGGTGTGCCAGCACTGCTTGATGTACTGTCTGGAGTCCTGGTTGTGTAGTCTTGTGTGGCAGAGTTGTCATATGCACTGGCTTGGGACGATGATGGTGTGTACTGAGGGCTGGTCATGTCGGAATACTCGCTTGGCGAGACATATCCAGATGAACCTTGAGGAGATCTGTAAAGCAGATGTCAGTCTTGGTGGTAAAGATGATTAGGAGCTGATATAGAAGTCAAGTCTTACCCATATGAGACATACTGCTCGTTGTCTCCTGCATCGCTCGACGCCATTGTTTACTGTGGTAGTCTTACAAACCGTAACGGGGATATTTGGACCAAGCTTAGCGGCGGCTTAGCTTTGGTAAAAGGTTTGGGAGAATACGGTATTGAGGTACTGTAGATGCTGAAGAGGAAGCCTGACAAGAAATGCAAGAGATATAAGGGGGGATTAAGCTAATATATACATACACACATCGGGCGCGGGAGAGTGTGAGATTGCAAATGTGCAAATGCCTGCATTCTTTTCTCATTACAGACAAATGGGCATCTTGGAATATATCTTACAAAGGTGCAGAGATGTTTCGCGTATTTAATGGTGAAATTGCCTCTGTTGCGCTGTTAGGCAACCAGGTCGCCTGGTTCGCAGAAGCGAACTACGAACTGAGCAAATAGACTACCCCACTTCAAAAGACGTGAGGCAACCAGTCACCGAAAAAAGTCCAGCATTTTATGGCTGGTTACCAGGATCGAGATGGCATACGTTGGGTTGCTGGCCCTGACTGCTTTTGTGCTTGAAAGCAGCGCTGTTAGGCAACCAGGTGACCTGGGTTGGAGAATGGCGAACCGCGAGACCGAGCAAAACCTACTATCCCACCCTTTTTTTCGAGAGACGTCAGTTATCTACTGGTAGTCGCCGGAAGACCCATCTGTTACTGAGGTGCATACCCATGCAGGTCATTTGGGTCGTGATGGGGTACGTAGCGTGGGGTTCTTGGGATTGTTCTCGTATTCCTTTTGGCTTGACTACATATGTTAATATGGAGCCATTAATATCCTCATAGTCCTGATGATCCTTCAACCGTGTTTCCAGACTAGGATGGACCTGTCTCCTTCGACTAACGTTTAACATTAAAAAGCTTATGCTGCGGATCGTTCTTTCTTACCCGTACTTCGCAAGCGGTGCGACTGTGAAGATCGGCAAACATCCCGCCAGGACGGGTGAGGGTTCCGGGGGGGCGAAGGGCGAGGGCTGTCACTAGCAAAATCTACAAGTCAATGGGCAATATCGCCCTGTCTGTTCGTAAAACCTGTGCTTATATGCAGGAACAAGCTCGAGGAAGACTAACAGTTCTCTTGTCTCGGTATGTTTCCGTTGCAGGATTCTTCTGTAAGGCTCTACTATAGTGGGTGAAGGTACTTCAGGTACTGTATGGAGTAAGGCAAAAGGGCAATACGGAAGACGGCAAATTCATTACTCCTATTATCGATCCAGGAAGTCCAAGGGCGCTCGCTATACGATACCACTCATGCGCAAAAGACAGTTCATGCTGCCGCGGTCCGCTCGTGATTTATTCCAAGTTGTTGCAGACGTTCTAGAAAGATGTACGTATGCGCAGGACGAACCGATCTGAGGAATATGCCTGATACGTTCGTTCATTGACAGCTGAACCTTGCCTTGGAACGACGACGCAGCGGTGAAGCAGATATTTCCCGAGTTTCTCTTTCACGCAACCCTCATATCAAGACTTTTAAGATTGGGATGGCGGTGAGGATACCGCTACTATTTATTATCAAGGAGTTGTCTCCTGGAAAGACCATCATTGGATTTTGGAATTCCAGATCGCCCTTCATGCAGTGCCACGTTTTGCATATTGCAATAATGGCGTATAATAGCGGCACGGGCACGGCAGCGACCGCTAGATGCGCGTCTTTAAAAATGACTTACATAAGGACCTAACAAGGCTGGCTTGGGATCTAACAACAAAGTAAGAAGGCAGACAGGGAAGGGAGCGTTGGATTGGGATGGATAGCTGCGAACCTACATACCGTGGCACATACAGTACAGGAGCGATCATGCCATCTACCACAACCATTCGCTCCTCAAAACAACACTTCTGGCACTACTACCCATTTTCCACAACCACCGTTCATGCTCTCGAAACCTATCATAACACCATTTCCAATAAGTCACTGTCGCTTTATTAGTCTAGTACAGCAGCCATCCGAAGTTATAACCTCTTATAAGTATCAAAACATACAGGTACGCTTCAAGGGACGACGAATAGAGAGGAGTCTGCTCCAGGGGGGGGTTCGGCTTAGCGAGACCTACTATATCTTCGGACAGTAGACGACTTTTGAATGTCTAGAGGTACCTATATTCGAGAATACAACGACCTTAGCCTCAGCCTGTCTTGAAGCAAGCAAAGTTGTATTGGCAACCATGCTAGCCCCCAGCTGCACATTCCGCGCACGCCCACTCAGCCTACCCAGCCTCTAGGTCCGAGAAAAAAGTTGACTGAATGAACACGCGTGCACAGGCGAATTCTGGTGCCTACTCACCCAGCGACCTCAGCCAGCGTGCACACCCACTGTCTACACCCACCGTCTACACCCAGCTTCCACCCCTCCCCTGACCAAGCCTTCGGAGATATCACGGAAAGCTTCTTCTTTCTTGCACACGCCCTATTGCTAGTGCAGCTTGTGCATCATATCACGATTTACTCAAATATCCACAACCATGCACTACAGTCATCTACCCTAGCAATCTACTATGACTATGCGCTTCTCAAAACAATACCTTTAGCACTTATGCTATTTTTTGTCCAAGGCAAGTTTCAATCCTTTAGCACTAGAACGACTATAAGATATTAGCGTATGTACTTCTCCACCTTTATCCCACCCGGGCCACCGTTCATGCTCTCGAAACCCGTAATAAACTCATCTCAAATGAGTTACTATAATTCTGTTAGGGTTTCTGATATAATAGCCACCCGAAGTGCTAATCTCCGAAAGGCACTTATTCATCTGCTATAGATAGGCGTTAAGGGACGACGCATAAATAGGAGTTTACTTTCAGGGGGCTTAGAAGCGAGACCTAAGGTACAAGTACCCCGCCCCCCACCTCAACCCCCGACCACCTAAAGAAGTCGGAAAACGGTTTTTCTTACCCTCCGTCAAATAAAGTACTCACTTGTTCCATATTCAGGTTCAGCTAACGCATTCACTAAGCACTGCGCATTACTGCTGCGGCACACTTACTTCTGATCGGGATAAGTAAAAGATATTCGGGACTCAACATTTTCTTATTCATCGCTCTATTATACGGTTCTGTTTTATACCAAGGTACCTCACCTTACCTTACAATACTGCCTCGCGGCCGCACCCACACATCATAAATAAGCCCAACCCAATAAACACGCCATTGATCTACACACAGTGCTTCCCGATTCCCCCCCCCCGAAAAAAAAAACGCAAACAAGGCAAACAAAAAGCAACCCCTCAGCTCGCCTCTTTCGGCAAAGGGACCGAAAAGGTTGCATTCTCGCAGACAGACAGATAGACAGGTCAGCTAATAAGTCAGGCAGTTAGTCATCAGTTGAGGGGCGGAGAGCAGCTGACTGACTGATGATCTGGAAGGCAACTGACTGACTGAATGATTATAACTGATCAGTTGCTGATTTGATGTAGGTCTTGCATCAATTTAAGGGTTGTGTTGACTAACTTATGACAAGTACAAGGAGAAGAAGCTAGAAAGCAAGTGCAGGGCATGAAAGTTGGGAATAACCTCAAGAGCACGGACCAGGTTGATAAGCGAGATTTGATCGTATTGTCTATAGTGACATCCATCTTGTTATCAAACTCTACGCATCTCAACTGACTGCAACTTGCACCCCCGCCCCGATGTATCAAACAGCACGAACGGCAAATCGAATCATGGCAAACTGCAGCCTACAGCCTATCCATGATTCAAAAGCAAGAGTGGTAAGTTACTAGTTTTAGTTTCATTTGCATTCCTCGAAAACCTGTCTATGCAAGAAAGATACCCACCTATCAATACTACCTTTCTTCGTCATACCAGACCAGCGTATAACGACGACTAGTCGTACCGGCCATATCTACGTTCCTCCCCAACTACACCACAGCATTCAACCAGCTTTCGCACAATGGGTGCGAAGCACATATGATGGATTATCTCGTTCCATTCCGTTATAATCAATCATGCCATGGCGAATATCATATAGCGCAAGAAACCCACCCAAATGGTAGTATGATCAGGATCAGCGAAATGTAGATTTCGAGTTCTGTAAGCTCTGCGTGCGCGACTTAGCCGTGTGTATTGGAGAGGGAGGTCCTCCAACGTAGTTTCCATGACTGACTAACTCTCGAGCTGCAATTCTCCGTCGATAAATAGCAAACGTACGCACATCTCAATGGAAAACTCACCTACCGCCTCACTCGGGTATGCGCAATACTCGTCCCATAGGAGATCTTCAGTAGTTTCGCATGCATGCTGTTGTTGTGTCCCATCTGGTGATAATCTAGGCCCAAGGCCAGGGTAGCGAGATCTGCGCCTCGACGACGACGACGGCATTAAACCCGATGAAAGATTCCTGCTCGTGATATGTATACAGCATTCCTCTGATGGAACATGCACTGCATGTCCTGGACCAGCGGGCTCTGAAGCCCAGATGATTCTCAGTACGGCATCCATCGTCATGAACGAGGAATGAACGAGGACAGAGGCTGTGATGTACCAACTTCCCCGCAATATCATCTCACCAAGATATTTCCGCTCGTGTATTTGCAACGATGTAGTGTTTTACGCCTCGTGTTGCATGGAGCAGACATCTCAGGTTGCGGCACCGCAGCACAGCGCATAGCACCTGTCTGGGAAAAGACAACAATCTTTCGTCATGGGTCGTAAGAGGAGGGATTTTAAAACATGATACTGGCTGAATAGCTCAAACTTAGCTAGGTAGTAGGTAGGTATTACCCGTTGGCCTGAGGCCTCCCCCCACTCGTCCCCCTCCGACACCACCACTAGGGGATATCCCATGATTTTACATACGATAAACACAAGGAAAGAAAACCCCTCTGAAAAAAGAGAAAAAACGAAAAAAAAAGGCAAAAAATATATCATGAATTCATGAGAAAGTCTCTTGTCAGAAATTCTCTCTGACGGGGCTGGTGATATGTTAGTTGGTGATACATGTACAAACAATTTTAGGATTGAATAACTTACAGTCGAACCCCGATCTCCCGCGCTTTGTCAGTGATGACAAGCGGAAATCATGACCGTTAGACCATCAAAGATAGAGACTATTTTGGGTAGAGAAATGTTAAAAGTATATATGTCTTAAGCCGACCGTGAGTTTAGTTAGACTGTAGAGGGGTTGATTGTCGTTTCGAGCACGGCAGAGATAAATGCTTTCTGTGTGGCTAGACGGCTTGATTTGTATCGTTGCTGAGGGTTGGATTTATTGTTATACTTCTGAGAGAGACCGAGTTTTTATTCACAGCCCTATACGCTTTGAAAGTCCAATTCATCTGGGGCCCAGACTCTGGGCAGGTTTTGTACGGTCCATCTAGATGCTGATAGCTTGGATTGATTATAATGCGTCTGCTAGCGACCGAGTTTGTATTCCCAACCCCATACGCTTTGAAACTTTGAAAATCCCATTCGGTAGGTTTCGCACAGTGGTACACCTAGATACTGATAAAAGAAAGGCATTATTAGCAATGGTCAAAAATATGGATGAGTTTTGCCACCCAACGCAAACCGTTCCAGTATCAGATCATACTTTAACTGCAGTACCATTTGAAGAAGTGCAGCCCAGAGAACATAGCGCTGTCCTGTTATCTCGAGTCGCTTGTTTGTGGAAAACGATCCGTCGTACTTGCAATGCAATAAACCTGACATTCTAAAAGCTTCTCTGATACATATGCTCGAGAGCCTTGTGCTTGGAAATGTAGATGGTCTTAAGCTCAGTTACGTGCCGTTTGCGATCTTGGTCTTTTCGGCGAGACCTCTGAAGGGGAAGGTTGACTTGAGTAGATGGATATTCATGATTTGATTTTGCCGAATCATAATACAAGGGAAATAAAGATCAAATGGGACTGTGAGATGGATGATTCGTTTGGGTGCATGTATGCCTTGGCCAGAGTGCAGTACAGGGTAAGATAAACAAGCAAAGGTGGTAGAGATGACAGAAGTGCAAGACGAAAAGTGCAAGACGAAAGGTGCAAATGACAAGTAGATTAGATGGAAGATGGAAACTCCAAACCGACATTCTGAACAAGAAAACTATCTGCAAAGCAAAAGTGCAAAATGCCACGCACATTCATATGCGCAGCCTCGATCTCACCTCACCTCACCTTACCTCACCATACCCTACTTGTGTAACAAAGCCTGAAACTCCCACTCCATCCCACACCCCATCCCAGCTCGACGGCTCACTCACTCAGCTGGAGCATGATACCGAGGGTGGCAAGAGCAGCAGCAAGCCCAGCTGAAGCGGGTCGACCGCACCTGCACTTTGACCCCCAAGCCCGAGCATGCACCTGCACCTACCTGCAACTACCTGCAGCTGCATCCCAACTCGGTACTGTACGGAGTAACCTGCTCATCGGCCACGAGTACAATTAACGACTTCCTGTGCCATGCTTGGAATGAATTAATGGATTGATATAGGTGCTGCAGTCGCGCTTAGGACCGTTGACGCTCGCTCGCTCGAGCAATGAATGAATGCGGTATCCATGTCTGCTAGTTATTGGGGTTTTGGAATTCATGAGGTAATAATGGAAGGTTTGACTGATACTGTACTTGAAGCTCGAGATGTTTACAGTATGTAGCCGCGCGCTTGGCTTGCTAGAGGTGAGGTGAAGTACACTACCTCAATCTTCCAGCCTTGAATATGATTCCTGGCAACGGAGAGTCCACCACAAGATAGATGTAGCATGTGCGCATGGACGCCACTCACTCCTTCAAATCGAGAGTAGTCACGTGAACATACGATGCTCTCACTCATTCAAGGTGTCGAGGTAAAGAAAGCATCCTCCGTATAGTTTTGACGAACACGACACTAATAACCAGGCTTGCGAACGGTAACTTCACCCATCTAGCCGGGGATCGACATTGTGCACTCAGCCGCACGCGTATAAAATAAGCAGGGGAAAAGGAGGATTACATGACAACAAGTCTTTACTAAGAGACAGCTGAGGCATTAAACTTAGACGCGACCGGCGAGCTTTCCACGTGTTTTGACTTTGGCCGTACCGTATCCCATATGGTTCATCCTTGGTCTCGATGGGAAGAAGATATAAAAGAAAAAGCAAATCGAGGGACCAGAGAGGAATGGGGTGGAATAGGGTATTAGTGTGAGGCCTAATGGTTTTAAGGTTTTGACGGCGCCTTGGAGTCGTAACGCAAAGGCGGATTCGATACAACGACCCATATATCGCGGCCTTTTCCGCGCTCTGGGAAGGATAACCAATAATCCAATTTTAAAAGGACGACAGGAGTGAGGACTCAGGACTGTGCTCCGTATTCTTATGGGATGAATAACTCATTATTATACTTTACACGTCACTATCCTGAGACTTCTCAATCAGGATGCTGCCTGCTGCCTGCTGCCTGTCTGGCTTTTGGCTTTTGGCTGAGCAGTGAGCTGGCTGAGCTAAGCTACGGTACTGTGCCGGTAGCTCACGGATGAGCTACGGTATTACGAATGCCTGCAACAGTACCTAGGTAGGTACCTCTAGACTATACAAAGTCAAAGTACTTCCATTGTCACCAAGACGTGGCATCAGCGGCTCTGGTGCAGATTTTAGACTTCCCGGGAGACTGATATAGAACACGACACAGCGTGGATCATCCCAACAAGAGACATCCCTTATGTTGGGCAAAAGAAATTCGTGAAACGTGGAGGATGGATGATGCCTTCGTTCGCCTTCCGAGATGTTGGTAAATGGAAGCTTCCGGGGGAGAGAGGGAGTACAAGACGAGCAAGCCACGACGAATCGGCAGATCTCGTGTGCCACCTGAGCCCGATCTGGCAGCCCTTACATATACCCGGCCAGGATGTGGAGAGGTCTTCTCAAAGAGTCGAGACGGAGAAGACGCAGTACGAGGGTACAGCACGAGTACAACAACAGCAACAGCCTCGAAGCAACTTTTACGGGTCATTCGACAGCGGCAGCGACCCGTCCCGTACTGTACGTACAGTATGGCGGTAGGCGGGCACACTCGCACGGCGCATGAAGAGTCCCGAGTCCCTCTCCATTTAATTAAGATTCTTCGGCTTGGGTCCGAGAGGATGGGATGGGCATGGCCGAGGAAGCCGTGCCGCCATTCCCGTGACCCTTGACCCACTTGTGACCCGTGACCCTGGTTCCTCTCCACTGCTCCTCTCCTCTCCTCTCGTCTCCTTGCCCCACCCTCGCTCCCTTGTCGAATGAGCGTGCAGGGAAAGGAACCCTACAATGTGTTCACCGGGGTCCACCGGATCGACTTCCCGCCCCCGCCCCCCCCTGCCGAGTCATACCCTATTACCCATTCTGAAATCCTTACTCCTACCTAAGGCTACCTGACCGTACGGAGGTACTCCGTACGAAGGTACAGCACAGTACCTGAGTGACCGTACCAGACTTCGTACCCGCCCTAGTCCGCATGCAGTCAAGGCTGGAGTGCAGGTTTTCCCAGCGCCCCACCCAGCTCCCCCCCATCCTGTCGGTTGGCCATTTCCTTGTTCACACTTACGTGCATGCACAAGCGCCCCGGAACGTAGCCGCGGCCGGAATATTACCCTGCTTCCCTGATACCCTGTCTGTCCTGTCACCCTGCACTATTAGCTACATTCTGCTAGCTGGCCAGTGGACCGACTTCACTCATGTACAAGAGCAAGTCGAGTCTCGTCTCGTCTCATCTGGTCATGCTGGGGAGGCGTCACTATCACAATCGCCATCACCATCGCCTTCGCCATCGCCATTCCCATCGCTATCACTAACCTCCATGCCCCTTCCCCGCATCAGGCCCAACGGTTGATCGCCATCCATCCATCCCCAGCTTTCATCCCATTTTCCATGCCTCAAACCATGTCCAACGACTGGGCAGCGCATAAGGCTGAGATCAAGAGACTCCATATCGACGAAGGAAAGTCTGTAGAAGAGGTTCGAGAGATCCTGAAAGCCCGCCATGGCTTCCGCGCGACGTATGCAGTCCGAATCCGAGAGATGAAGTATCTTTATACTAACCAAGTCCTCGTAGAACACGCGCATACCGTGTGAGAATTGACCAATGGACGCTGCGCAAGTATAAAACAAGAAAAGAGCGTACCGCTCAGGCCAAACCGGTGGAAGAGATCTCTCCGTCTCCCGTTGCCGCCTCGACAAGCAGCGTGGGCTCTTCGTCTTCTCCAACGTCGCAAACTCTCGATACCTTGTTTTCCGAGGCAGGTATATTTCTACCCTCCAGGCCGATGAAGGCTTCCGAGGTCTTGCCTTTGATACAAGGGCCGCAAGCAATCTTTTGGGCCGTTGAAGTCCTACTCTGGAAATGGCAACCCGGTGGAGAGTATCTGAAAGCGCTTACGCAGCTTCTTCAGGACCAAGAGCACCGCAAACATGTAATGCGTTGTACAACCGATGGCAGGCCGCTGTTGTTCCAGTTGATCGAGGATCTTGTTCCTTCTGAAGAGCAGTCGGACGTTGGAAAAGTACTGCTGCACGCCGATCTATCGGTCCAATATTTGGTCGACTATCCCCACTCTGACGCACCATGGCTATTAGGATGGCACGCAGCTTGTCAGGCGAGAACTTTGGCCGATGCCAAGGAGTTGTTGGACGAGGAGAATATCATTTCTTCTACTGCCGGGGAACTGTTCCTAAACTGCGCGCACGTAGTCATTGCAGAACGCCTCTTGCAACGCAATATCAGACAAATAAGATTGTTAGGGTTGGATAGTGATCTTCCGTCTATTAATCCCGATGACCCGGATGGCCCGAACGAAGTAGAAATGTGCAGACGAAACTATCTGCAGATTCTTGGAGAGTTCCAACACTCGATAATCGCCTTGCATCCCTCCTTTTACAAACATGCTTTGGAGATACTTGGAGAAGACAACGATCAATCCAGCAAGCAGCAAAACACGGCGAGCTTGAATATTGCAGATTTCCGGCACAAGTACCTTCAACTCGAAAGTATTTCAGACTATCCCGCTGGGGACTTTGAAGACTTTGAAGATAGTCCTCAATTTACCAGAGAAGGTAGATCTTTTTCCAACCTAATACTTGAACCTTCTGACAAAGCTAGGCTCCGAGGACAGCCAAGTCTCAACACACTCTTCACTTACCTCAGGACCACGTTCAATTAGTGGTTTGCATTTCGCCACCCCCGGACCTGAATCAGAATCTCGGGACTACCGTGTCGGATTCAAGAAGAAAGATCCCCAGTCTGCTACGCGGCGTGCCATCAGAGTCTTGTTGAGCAAGTGGAGGTCTTTAAAAGGATTCAAAAGCTTTGCTCATGATTTGCTAATACGGGACGGCGCGATCAGCGATGGGGTCTTCATCTTCGAATCTACGAGTACTGATGACAACCTCTTTGACATGCTCCGTGAGGAGGCGCAAGAAAACGAAATGATGTTATTTACCGAGGCCCTTTTGATGACATTCTCTACCATCAACCCCGATCGCTGCTACCTGCCGCAGACATTGAAATGGTGGATGTCCCTCTACACGTCACCGTCTTGGGAAGACTTTCAACAAAAGATCGAGCCAAAGAAGGTTGAGATTCGTCTTGGAAAGGCCATGTCTCCATCGGCAGTCAGACTTGTTCTCGATGCTACAGTCCATCTGGTCGGTGAACGAATCCTGGGGGCTTTGAATGCTGAAATCGCCCAGCACCCACGGGAAGACGAAACGCGGGATCACATGCCCCGGAACCGGCTGCAACAGCAATACATGGCCATCTTGGGGGAGTTCCAGGAGCGAGATCTAAAGGTAGATCTCTCATGGCGGTCTTATGCGTTGAATCACTAGCGGAATTTGTTTGGGACTGCCCGTTTCTTGGTCGGGGGGTGGGTATATGAATAGATATGGAACATTGAAAAGGAGTTGAGTTGACATCTCGGTATTAGCGTGGGGGAGCTTTTTTGAAATTTAGCGAAATGTGTTTTTAAAGCTTGAAATTGTGCGTTACATATCCTAGAATACTTATTGCATTGTTTGACATGATGCATTTAGTTGGCAAGAAGAGCGTTCTCATATCCGCTTAATTACTTGTTCGTCGATGAGTTGATGAGTTGTCAAAGTGAAGTTGGACGAATCATAATAGACTTGATCCTGGAAATGGGAATGGGAAAGTATGACTCGACTCGGCTAGACTAGACTAGGCTGACAATCTATTACGAGGAAGGAAGCGAAGGGAGCGAAGTAGGCGAAGTAGGCAGGTACCCGGTGGGCGGACAGGCGGGCGGGCATGCAGAGTTTCCCGTCAGTCCGCTGTCGGAGTTTGGTTGGGCTGGTTAGTGAGGTGAGGTGAGGTGAGGTGGTACAGAAGACCCTTGATTTAGGTTGTGAGCCAACAGTTAGTTAGTTTGTAGGTAATTAGTCAGTTAGCGTGGTGTAGGTATGGATTACGCCATATACCTAGGTAGGTGAGGTAGGTGAGGTAACGGGTTAAGGTGCCAAGAGGATATGATAAGGATCTTCATCTGGTGTAGTATAGGTAGGTAGGGCTAGTATGGTATAGTATAGGAATGCGATTAGAGTATAGGGGTGGGCTGGTGCTGGTTTAGAAGGAGAAGGAAAAGGAAGAAGGAAAAGGAAAGGAAAGAAGGAAAAGAAAAGGAAGAAAAGAAAGGGAGGTTGTTTGGGATGGATGGTGGGATGGATGGATAGCCGGGTACCTGGGATTTTACCGGGATGTGGGGGGTTGTGGGTGGGATGTGGATGGAATGTGGGATATGGATGGTGAAGGTGGGTGGGTTGATTTGATTTGATTTGCAGAAGTAAATGTGGTATAGTATGTACGATTTCCGTATTCATAGAAGAGAATAATCGAGGTCTAGGTAGGTAAAAATCCTCGGGCAGGTACTCTACTGACTATACAGTACCACGCACGCACGCACGCGTCAAATCAGCCATCCATTCATCAATTGGTACCTAATTAATAAATAGGTACATAAGCACATCCCCTCTGCTGACATGCGCTGGTGGGAGGGAGTTACTGTAAGACATAAATACAAAGGCAGATGTATTATGTTTCAGATTACCCTGCATGGCATATCCTCGTACGGAGTAGGAGTGTAGGAAAGCAGGGAGGGGAGGGCCAATTGATAGTACGGAGATAAGAGTGCAGGACCAAGGAGTGTACCACGTTTTCGGGACATGGATATGGATGGCCGGGGGGTGCGGGTTGTGCTGTACTACGGGAGGCGGGTTTTGTGGTACGGAAACGGGGATAGGTGGTGAGGTGGTGTCGAGGGAGGGATCGGGAAATTTGATGAGATGTGGGAGAGATACGATTTGCAGCTCAACAATGTAGTGCTGTGTTGTGTAGGTATGGGAGATGACGACTTGGTGACTTGGGAGTGGATGGGTGCGCAGTCGGAGGTTTTGTTAGCTATCTATCTGGTCATGTAGGTACAGCGTGGGATCGGTGGTACAAGGAGATAGGGGGCGATAGATAACATCGAGTGAGTATTGACCAACGCATGGTAGGTAGGAAGGTAAGTCTCATCCGATGGGAGGTTTCAGAGGCTGACGTGACGGTGCTATATAGTCCTGTGCTTGTATCTGGTTTGGATGGATGTCTAGGATAATCGATCGAACGGGATATTTAAGGCAGCTGAAACATTTGGTTTCTGTTCAGAGCAGAGGCAAAGGGTATCTCTAAAACCCGGATCTAGCATCACAGATATATCTAGGTATCTCAATATCACTGGAATAGTGGTAACGGCAGTGGAATGGCGAGTCTGACTTCAGATTCATCTTCTCAACCAAAGTGGTCTGAAAATGCACCAATCCTCCAACAACCACCCACCCCTTTCAGTCCAGCCGCAAACAATCACACGCTGCCACCTGCTTCAAAACCCTCACACGGCACACACATAGAAGCAAACACCGTCCAGGCCACATCCACACCCACAGCCACAGCAACAGTCGAAGAAGACCTCCTGGTAAACTCCTCCCTAATGTTCTTCAGCACCCGCCCCGACGCCTCATCCCTCGCCCTCCTAGCATCCACCCCCGCCCTCGCCCCCCGCGCCCTCGAGATCCTCCTCCGCAACTGGAAGCCCGGCGGCGAACACATGCGCTACCTAGCCCACCTAGTACAGAACCGCACCTGCTGCACCGCCATCCCCCTCGTCAACCACACGCGCTGGTGGGGCACAGACGAGACGCTCTTCGACCTCGTCGAC
>QGMI01000994.1:0-14590 GCA_007821535.1 Lachnellula occidentalis | reverse complement strand
TTTATTTTTTTTTATACTATAGGTTCTTTCCTCTCTTTATCTACATTTGTACTATTTACTACCCTAGTTCTACTACTTATAGTAATCTTCTATTCTATCTTAGTATACCCTTTTATTTTCTCTTTTTAACTCTTTTTCTTTAATTAAGCTTATAGGCCTACTAGATAGTTTCCTAGTAGTAGATTAGTATCTTCCTTATAAATAGTAAGAAGTATAGTTAGCTAGTAAAAGTAGTTATCTAGAGTATCTATTACCTGTAATATATTTATATATCTATTACCTAAGTCTATATACTCTAGCTTGCTACTAGGTATAGGCTTTATTATCTCTTTACTTAATAGTTTCCTAAGTAATAAAATAGTATTACTAGCTAGTATTAGCTTAAACTAGAAGTCTAAAACTCGCGCTTATATAGCTTTTATAATCTAGTACCTACTTAAGAAACCTAAGATTATTATATCCTTAGTATGAATATAGAGCTATCTATTATATAGTAGGTTAATTATAGTATTAATCATAAGAATGGCATTTACTCTAGTTAATAAGCTTAAACCTATATTAGTCATATTAGGGGCATTATCTAATAGAATGAGATCTTAGATTTAAGACCTACTTAGTATTATGAAATAGTCTCTTATAGTATTTATAAGTCGCGTTTGCTTTTTCTAGGTATTATGATATTCTTCTTAGGATAGATATTCGACTTCTTATAGTATATTTAGCAAGGAGGCTAGTCGTTCTTCTTTATTACTAGCTAGTATTAGTATCCTTTCTAATAGCTTATTCTCTACTAGATCTTTCTCTAGACCTCTAGTAGAACTACTATTATAACCTTCGGTCGTATTACCTTTAATCCCCCTATTATTATATAGCCCTAGCTGACTCTCTTAGATCCCTTATATTCTCTTACTAGCTATAAGGATAAGCTGCTAGGGCATATAACCTAGTATTACTATTTCCTGCCTATTTAGATCTAAAGCTACTTAAATAAGACTAGGATACTACCTATTAGTACTATTATCTACTTTCTATACTTTAATCTTTATCTCTACTATTATATTCATATATTATATAGATTCCTATTCTTCTAGAGAGCGAAGGGCTCCTTATATGATTTCGAGTCTATATTTATCTAATAGAATTAGTAAAGCGCCTATAGTCATATTAGTAAACCTATTAATTATTATCTCTTAACTAGCTCCTAGATTAATATACCTTTAAATTCCTCCTTATTATCATATTATAATATATCTATCTAGAAAAAGGCTATAACAAAAAGTACTATATATTCTACAATCTACTCTCTATCCTTTATTTATAATACATATAATTAGTAGAACTTGCCTATATTATTATATATATAAAGGACCTAAGAGTAGTCATTAGACCGCTTATTATAGAAATTAAGTAGATTAACTTAAATATGCTATAGGATATCGTCTTATTATATAAGTTGTTTATATAGTATTCAAGGGTTATTATCGCGCGTACTTATATAATATTAATAGTAGCTTATAACCTACGTATATTCAGTCTACGAGATCCTATAGAATTTTTATTAAACCTTCTCAAATACCTTATTCTTATTAGTATATTATAAACGGATATACTCTATTATAATAGTCTTAAATACCTTATTATTAGGCATAGAATAATATACTTTAAACTTCTAGTTTAGTCTCTAGTATAGACGGTTATCTTATAGCTTAAACTATTTCGATTTCTACTTAATATTTATATTATAAGGACTTATTAGTTTTATATTAGATAAGGATAAAAATACTTGAATACGCTACTATTCTCGGGAATCTAAGTACTATTAGGTTTTATAGGTATTACTAGTAATTAGGTTAAAGAATATAATACTAACTTCTCCTAGGAAGTATTCTTCTTATATTAGTAGTACTATATTAGCTATAAGAACAATTTGCGATATTATCAAATATATAAGTATAAAAGGATCGGTATTTAGCTAGCTATATTATTAATACTAGGGAGGTAGAAGATATATATTATATTTCAGATTCTATACTATTATCTTTAAAACTAACCTAAGCCCTTTAGTCTAGACTCTTTAGGGTTAGGGTAGATTCTACGTTTAGGTAGGTTTAGGATTAAGGTAGATTTAATATTTAGGCAGGTTTAAGATTAGGGTAGATTTAATATTTAGGCAAGTTTAAGATTAAGGTAGATTTAACGTTTAGGTAGGTTTAGTATTAGGGTAGATTTAACGTTTAGGCAGGTTTAGTATTAGGGCGGATTTAAAGTTTAAGCACGCTTTTCGCTATATTCTTTTTATACTATTTCTATTACTATTCCTTATAAGGCTATACCTTTATATTATTAGCAATAAGCTAAGTCCTTATCTTCTTTCTCTTTTACTACTTGTAAGTTAAGTTCCTTTAAAAGCACTATATATTTATTCTCTTATAATTTATACTATTTAGCTATATCTTTAAATTGTTTCTACTATCTATTAATATCTTGAATATAGGTTTCTATAGTACTATCTATTACTATTAATAGTATAGAAAACATATAGGCGTTCTTATTACCTTGATAGTAATAGTATATAAAGGACTATACTATTATGCTTAGTCAGAAGTCTAGTTCTAATAGTATTACTAAAACGGCTTCTACTAATATTAAACTAATAGCGAAAGTACTAGTCATATTAATAATATATTATACTATATGTTATTTCTTATTCTTACTCTTATTAAGGTTATGCTTAAACCTATTTAGCTTGGCAGTTATTTTTATCTATAGTAATAACTTATATATAAAGATTAAGTTAGCTACTAGGATATCTAACTTATACTTCATATACTAATTCTATATTAGATATATTAGAAATAAGCAGATAGATTCTAACTTATAAGGTAGATAATATAAGTGCTTATATAGAATTAGAAACTAAAGATTTAGTAATATAATATACCTATTACATCTTCTTTATCCTTCTATTTCTTAATAGATTCTCTAATATGCTTAAGTTTTACTAATAATACTATAATAATATCTAGATTATAGAAATAGGGATTAGAATCTATTTCCTATACCTATATGCCTTTATTTATCATTTTCTGCTATTCTATTATAGTTAGCTTAAAAGAGTTGCTATCTACTCTATATAGTCCTATTAGATATAAGAAGGAAGAATATAAGTACTCCTAGTAGTATAACCTCGGATTATCTCTCTTTAGCTCTTTATAGTTCTTTAAGTTACTAATACATTCTATATAGGTAGTCTTTAAATTAAGATAATACTATATAAACTTGGTATTATTATTTTCTCAAATTCTAGCTAGCTTTCCTATCTATATAAGGCTATTATTATATATTAATACCTTATAGTTATTAATTAGGATAGTAATAACCTTTTCGCTAAGGAAGTTACTACTTATAATAAATCTGATTATAATATAAGTAAGGAGGGGGCGAATTTGTTATATGCTCGTATCTAATATCATTAACTTCTCTATTATAGGTTTCTTGCTACTAATTATTATAGTCTAATTAGTATTAAGCTTCTTATATTTGCCGTTTATCTAGTATTATAGAACTTTATAGTTTTTCTATTTTAGACGCTTTATGATATTAATAATCTTGGTAATATTAGAAGGCCTAGTCGTTATTACTATACTACTTAGCCAGCTTATTATAATATACTAGTTTAGTAGTTAACCCTAGCCTCTTTTAATTAGAGCTTCGAGTATATAGTATACTATAATTGTACTTAAGGTTTCATTTCTTTTAAGGTAGTATTCATCTTAATAAAATATTAAGATTAGGATTTTAAGGTATATCTTATACTTTGCCTCTTTAGTTTTAGTTATACCCGTTTTTATCTTATATATAAATACCTAGTATTTATTATCATTTATGAACTTATCTAAGAAGTAGGTTAATATAGATTTTAAGGTTATTATAATGAAAATAGTCCTATTTTCAATCTGAGGTCTATAGTAATATAGCTTCATCTTATTAGTATTAGGAGAGGTAAGATTTTCTCTAGTTAAAGCCTTTTCCTAAGTAGGTATTAGTATTATACTATCTTTTACCTTTATATCCCTATATGCAATAAGTACCTATACTAGTACCGGCTTGCTATATATACCTTCTAGTAGCTAATATATAAAGGCTTCCTCCTTTTAGATATTAAGTAGTCTTAATAGAACTATAGTAATAGTAGTACCTATCTTCTATTTAATGAAATAAGTAGGCAATATCTTTATATAAAGGTAGTTAAACCTAAATATATAATATATCTTAGCATTTAAAGGGTATACTAAGCTACCTTGACTATCCTCTTTATTATAGTACTTGTTAGGGTTTATACTAATATAGTACTATATTTTATTAATTGTATATTATATATAGTATATTGCTAATATGATTATAGTTTTCCTAATCCTTATGATATAGCTAATGATCGCACTTCTTAGGTCTTTATAGAATTGCTCTAAGGCCTATATAACTATATGTACTTATATAGGTAGAAGTTTATAACTAAAGTCTTATATTTCTATAAGGTACTTTAGCTCCCTAACTTCCTATTTATAATAAAATATTCGATAGGTTTCTTTCTACCTATTAAGGGATAGATATATATATAAAGAGTTATCGAGTTCTATATTCATTCTATTATAGCCTAATTAGAGTCTATCCTTATACTATAATCTATTAGCTTATATAACTTACTTAAGCTTAGTAATATTTGCTACCTCCTTATAATATACCTTTAATAGTATGTCAAAGTCCTTCTAGGTCATACTAGGTTTATAGTCTAGATATATTAGATTAGATAATAGCTCGAAATTAGATATTATACTATATAAATTTTCCTAGCTATCTAGTAGGCCCTTCCCTACTAATATAGGCATTAAGGGAGCTAGAGTTAATAGAGTAGGCATTAATATAGCAAGTGCTAGTATAACTACTATCTTGCTACTAGCTATTAGATTAGTAGGTATATTACTACTAATTATAGTATCTAGAGTAGCCTTCTATAACTCTTATACTAGGTTAGTAATTCTAGATATATCTACTTATAATCTAATTATTATTAGAGTATCTACTAGAGCTATAGTTCTAGTTCTAACCTATAGTATTATAGTTATTACTTTTCTACCTATAGTATATCTAATAACTAGGTCTCTTAGAACGGGAATCTATAAGAGTATAGTTATCTTATATTCCCTACCTTAATTAATGCTAGTATTATATATAATAGTAATAGCATTTTAGAATGTTACTTGATTAGTAATCTTGAAGTAAACTAGCCCTAGAGCTGTACTCCTTCTCTTTATTGCCTAGCCTATTTCATATGTCTCTAGGCTTACTTCGATATTAAACTTCTTGTTAATTATACTATATATCTTATCCTAGGCTAGGTATATCGGCAATATAAGCGTGCTCAGGTGTAGTAGGTATTCCTTATAATTAAATATTATTAGAGAGATAGTTTTATATTACTTTGCTAGGTCCTTAAGATATTATAGTAGATACTAGTATAACTCGATATTAATATAGAAGAGGTCTAGACTTAGAGGCTTTTCTACTATATAATATTAGTTAAGTAATTGCTTCCTATTTAATGCTTCTATTATCGCTAGGAAGTCTACCTTTATATAGCCTAATATATTATTAGCATTTAGCTATATTATAAACTATCATATAATATATAATATACCTTCTATCAAGTAGCTAGGCAACTTAGTTTCTATATCTTCTACCTTCTCCTTATCTAGGTCTTTATTAAGTATTAGCAGAATTTCTAATTATAGAAATTAGAGACTTACCTTAATTAATAGCTATTTCTAAACTCATTCTAGTCTCTAATATCTCTCGATCTATATCTTCTTAGGTCATAATTAGTATATAGACTAGGACTATTCTTATATACATTATAGTATACTTAATAGCGATTCTATAGCTAGAAGCTCTCTAGTACCTTTATATAAACTTATACTTATAAAGTTTCTAGTTAGATATAGAAAAGTTAATTTATAAAGGTAAAAGTATAATATGTAAGTATAATATAAATCAAATAATATTTATTTTACTTTAGTAGTATATTAGGGTAAATCTTTTAAGAAGCCTACTAATTAAAATTAGTATAATAAGTAGAGAAAATCATACTAGACTACTAGTAAAGACGAGTTAGATAAATAGTATAGGAATATAAACTTATTAGTATATATAGAATAGGAATGTAGTATTAAAGTAAATTTACCTACCTGCTAAGTATATAATTAACCTTATAAACCTCCTTTATAACCCTTCTTAATAAACCTCCCTTATAATCCTCTTTTATAACTACCCTCTTCTACTTTTATAACCTTCTTCTTATATGCCTTCCTATAATAGATACTATTACATTTGATTACCTAGTATAGTATAATATATTAACTAGTATCCTATATACGTTTATCTTTTAAGTAGTATTTATCTTTTATCTTCTCTAACCTATATCTAGATTATATCTTATATTACTACCTTAGATTAACTTCTAGCTTCTAGTTATCTCTTGTATATTATATTACTAGGTTAGTAGGCTTATTAGTTCTTTATACCTATTTCTTTTACTTAAGCTTGCTAATAGTTATTCTATCTTAAAAGGGAAGAGTAATAGTCTAAAATACTACTTATTAACGTTATAGCCCTATCTTCTTTAAGCCTAATTTTGCTACTATTTATACTATTCCCTTATAATTCTAGTAAGGACGTAATCTACTCCTAATTAAATACTCTTAGTTATTATGATTTCTCTACCTAGGATAATGCCTCTAAAGACTATTTAAACCTATAAGGTCCTCTCAAGAAACTTATCCTTAAAGTTATTAGACTAAGGTCTTATATAGTAGTAGCATATCAAAACGCTACTATAATATCCGTTTTTTCTATATATAATAAGATAAAGAGTAGCTATATAACTCTTAAATAGTATTTAGAGATTACAATTAATATTATATAATAGATTATAGAAGAAAGTAATCTCTTATAAGCTAATAAGGCAAGACCCTAGTTAGTAAAGGCGTATACTACTATAGTATCTTAAGTAGTCAGGATATTAAAGAAGGCCTAGGGCGTAATAGTAAAGATTAAACTTAGTACTCTAACGATTAATAATAATATCTAACCTAGTCTATTAGGATCTACTACAAGCTTCTCTAAAGTATTAAAATCTATCCTACCCTTATTAAAGTACTTATTAGTATCTATTTCCTCTAGTAGTTTAAGTCTACAACTAGTAGCAAAAAGGAGAGGTATTATCTAGGTTATAGTTACTAGAGATATTAAGCTTACTCCTATTCTTAAGATATACCTTACTACTATATATAATAGTAGTAACTAGCCTCTACTAATATGCTTATTATATTACTATAATATAATTGTCTACTTTTATACTAAGGATTTCCTAGAGGATATACTACCTTATATCCTTATTAGCATTAGCTTGATTCTCCTCTCTAAGTATACTAAAATAGATTCTAAAGATATCTATAATAAGCACTTAGACCTTATAGTATTCATAGAACTCCTTATATTAGTATATCTAATATATCTAAGAACTAATATATAGCTTCTAAGATATAACCCTAGTAGGGCTAACTATTACTCTAGTAGCTTAAGTTTAGGTATAGTTATTTAAGATATTATCAATTTCTAAAAAGTTATTTATATATTATACTAGAATAGAAGGAATACTAGGAACGTTATATTAGATACTACGTTAGAGTTTAAATTAGATATATTTTTATAGTTAGACAAGTAGTATTAATATAGATTTAGGTAATAGATATATAAATACTTTATTATATTAGTAGTATATTTACTTTATAGAGATACTAACTTCATTTTCTAACTTACTTATAATTATATTCTAATATGATTCTATCCTAGTATTACCTCCTAAGTCTTTAGACCTTATAATTACTAATAAACTCTTATTATCTAGCACTTTTATATTTTTAATATATCTTTTTATACTATCAATAGCTAGCCCTATGTCCTTATTAGTCTAATTTAGTAGTAAGAGGGTAATCTAGAGAAATATACCTATAAGCTAGTAATTTATATACCTATTACTAAAATAGTTCTTATCTAGACTTTAGGAATTCCTTCCTTATTATTCTATATCTACTACTTATAGGCATAAGATAAGTATCCTTTATATATTAGATTTAGCCTTTAATAAAGCTATTCCTCTTTCTACTTAAGGTTAGAATAAGATTAAAATCTAGATATATTTTAATATAAATATTATTACTTAGTATTATAAGGATATCCTACTATTTCCTTAATATATATAAGGTACTAGCTAGAGGCATACTTATACTCGTTGCTTTATTAAGATAGGCTAGTTAGCTAGAAAAGGAGGTTAAATCTATAGTTATAGCTTAAGATAGATAAGGCGATTAGGGAAGGGAGGGAGTTAAATCTATAGTTATATCTTAAGATAGATAAGGCAATTAGAGGAAGAGGGAGGAGGTTAGATCTATAGTTATAGCTTAAGATAGATAAGGTAATTAAAAGGAGAGAAAAGAAGTTAGATCTACTATTATAGCTTAAGATAGATAAGGCTATTATACTAAAGGGAAGGATAGTAAATATACTATTATACCTAGAGATAAATAACCTAATTACATAAAGGAGGCTATTATTAAACTAAACTAGGTAATCTATAGTAGTTCTTAAATAGGGGTAATATATAGCGGTATTTAAATAGGGTCTTATATAATTAGTAGTATATGTATCCTATCTATCCTATTTAGTACCTAAGGAGAGGCTAGAGAGGTACTTTTAAAAAGAACTACAAGCTATAGTGAAAATTAGAAGTCTTATAGCTAAGAAACTAGAATAAGTAAGGTAGGAGTATACTCTAGAAGCAATATAAGGGGTATGCTTAGGGTTTAAATTAGAGCCTTCTTTTATAGCAAGATAGATAGTATATAGTTATCTTTATTCTCTAGCGAATCTTAAGAGTTAAGAATTACCTACTCTTAATAGTAGACTATCATTTTCCCGTATATATTATATTAAATTATTTTATAAATAGAAGTATATAATAGTATAATTTGATAAATTAAGTATTAATAGGTTTAAGATAGGCAAATTTGAAATAGGCAAGTCTAAATAGGCTAGTCTAAAATAGGTAGGTTTAATAAAAGGCAGTTTAATAAAAGGCAGTTTAATAAAAGGCAGTTTAATAAAAGGCAGTTTAATAAAAGGCAGTTTAATAAGGCAGTTTGATAAGGTAGTTTAAATATAGGCAGGTTTAAAAATAGGTAGGTTTAAAAATAGGTAGGTTTAAAAATAGGTAGGTTTAAAAATAGAGGGTAGGTTGAATATTATTATCTTGCTTAATATTCTAGATCTAATAATATAGATCGCCTAGTCTAAGTAGTAACCTCTAAGTAAGAAGTACCTACTAATTATCTTAATCTAGTCTATAGTTATAAGCGAAGTAGGGATATTAATCTTAAATTAAATCAGAATAGTAATCCTTAGCTAACTATAAGTAGCGCGATCTAAAATGCACTTATATCTATAAAGGTACTAAACTAAAAAGTACCTATCTTTACTAAATTTAGCTAGAAGTTAAAAGCTAAGTAGAGATCGGAATCTTAAATCTACTAGCTAATACTCTAATTTATTAGAGCCTTCCTTTTACTTATTACTCTCTACTACAAGCCCTAAAGCAGTTTAGAGGAGATTACGCCCTAAACTATAAAGAGATCAATCTAGCTAGTCGTACTAAGCAAGCTATAGGCTATTAGTAGGCTACTACTAAAAAGGAGATAGTAGTAATTAGAGAGGATAGTAGCTTTATAGAAGGTATAAGACTAAAGATTCTAACTAAGTATGGCGCTAGTAAGAGTAAGTACTTATATATCTACCTATTTAATAATGCATTTCTTATAACTTATAGTTAAAGTAGAGATATCTACTTAGAGGAAGAAGAGGGTTATAAAGAAGAAGGCTATAGTTATAAAGGAGGATAAGGAGTAGGTAAAGGAATCTACTTAAGTATATTAAGTTGTAAGTAGATATATCTTTTATAAATAATATCGACTTAGTAGGAAGCATTTACTATACTAGTAGAATATTACTATCACGAAATAATTACTATTAAATTATATAACTTCGATTTGAATATAACTCGTTTATTCTATTATATATTTAGAAGAGATCTATATAGAACTAGGCTTATAAGGAGAGTGAGTTTATTAGGGTCATATATTAGCTCTAGAGTAGGAATATTACTTATTATTATATAGGCTTTATCTAAGACATTATTCTTATCTAGATTAACAATTTTAAGAGCTATCTAACTAATTATATAATATCTAAAATTCCTACTCTAGAGTAAGTAGAGGAATAACTAATAAATAAGCTTGATCTTACCTATATTAAAAACCTATAGTAAAATAAGGTAAAAGAGTATCTCTAAAACAAATTAAGTATAACCTTCTCTATTTAAAATCTAGTCTGCCGAATAAAATAAACTATTTTAGATAGGCGAATTTTTATAGATAGGGAAGGAGAAGTAAATATTATATGATTATATTAGTTAGTAAATCCGTTTAGTATAGTATTACTATTAAGGAATTATTCTACCTATTCGTTCTTTCGTTACTTGGAGATAGTATCCTAGGGATATTAAAGTAATACTCTAACTCTTATTTTTTAATAGATCTAGTACTAATATAGCTTATAGCTAAGGCTAGCTAGCTAGTACTATAAAGTGATTAGAGAAGTCTATATAAAAGGTTATACTTGTTATAAGCTAAGTAGAGATTATAATCTTAAATTTGATCAGAATAGTAGTAATTAGCTTATTAGTACTTTTTGCTTAAATGCTTTTCTACCTACTAGAGATAAAATATATCTATTCTTATATCAAATCTCTAAAGGACCTTAAAATATATAATATTCAAAACCTTCTTAACTACCTAAATGTTAAGAATATCCTAAGATAGAGCAAGATAGTATAAGTGTTTTTAGTAAGAATGTTTTTCGTAATATTGCTTTTATTATTCTATTAGTTAATAAATCCGTTTAGTTAGTTTAGTATTACTATTAAGGAATTATTTTACTAGTTTATTTGTTTATTACTAGAGGATAGCTTCCTAAGGATATTAAAGCTATTAGACCTTTATTCTTTTATTACTTAAAGATAGTATTCATTCTTTTATTACTTAAAGATAGTATTATAGAGACATAAAAGTAATACTTTAACTTTTTTTTAAATAGATCTGAGTTATGAGCTAAGTAGGTATCATAATCTTAAATTTAATTAGAATAGTAGTAATCAGCTAATTACTCTATACTAGGCTATATCTAAACCCTAAAAAGTCAAGCCTTCGTCTAGCAATTAGAAGAAGTAATTCTCAAGTTTATAATATATTTTAATATATAAGTATATACTAATATCTTCAAGCTTTAAATAAGCTTACTATCCTAAAAAGGAAAGTAGTAAGATATAGGGAAAGGTAGAGAGAGTAAGAACGGATATAGGACTAAGGAGGATAATATAAAAGTATAATTTAGAAGTAAGTTATTATAGATAATCTAGACTTCCTAATAGAATTACTTAGTTAAATAATATTACTATTAAGAAATCATTACTATTAAGGGAAAAATATAGTTAACCCTTATAATGAAATGTTAATTATAAAGATCCTATTTACTTTATCTACTAGTTAGAATAGATTAATATAAAACTATGCCTTTATAGATAGTAATTTCATTTAGGCCCTAACTTGTTCTTTTATAACCTTAATATGTAGCCCTCTTTACCTTTTTCTTTTTATTTAAATCTAAATAAAAGAATTAAAGGCTTATCTAATAACTTATATAGTATCTAAAATTCCTAAGTTAAAGAATAAGTAGTATATAGATAGGGTATAAGAGTAAGAACTGCTAAGTCTATTTAAAATAGGGTTTAGACTATGGAATCTTATAAATAGAGTGCCTAATTAGCATAATATACTAAATATCTATAATAATTCTCTAAGAAGAGACTTACTAATCCTAGGATATAAGCAACTTTAACTTCAACCTTAAATGCTAGCTATTATCTTAAGGTAGTTAGATCTCACTCTAGCAATTATATACTATAAGTTATAATAATTAGTAAATAGTTACTATTAGGAAATAATTCATTTATAGTAATATTTACTATTATTACTTATATTAACTATCAGGTATATCCGATAATTGCTAAAGACTAAAAATCAAATTATATATAATATTCAGACTATATCCCTAGCTTCCTAAGGTTAAGGGATAAAGACCTTTATATTAAGCTAATCTTAAAACCTACTAACAAATAGGAAATTTTCAAAGCAGCTATATAAAATACATATCTAGCTTATTTTTAGATTGTCTATCTTAGATTTATAACTAGAAACTATATAAAATATAGGGTTGTAAGGTATACCTGCTAGCGTTCTGCCTAAAAGCCTGCCTTTATTTTCAACCTCTATTTTCAAAACCCCTCTTTTTAAAACCCCCCTTTTTAAAACCCTCCTTTTTAAAACTACTCTTTTTAAAACCCCCCTTTTTAAAACTACCTTTCTTAAAACTACTCTTCTTAAAACTACTTTATCTAAAACTACTCTATCTAAAACCGCCCTATTTAAAACTCTCCTTTTTAATCCTACCCTTCTAGATCTAGGCTATAGACCTACTAAAGTTCTACTATATGAGTAATGTTTCTATTTGATAATAACTCTTATTATTATATTAGGTAATTCATTTAGTAGATACGATAAAATCTATTATACTAGATAATACCTATATAGCTTTTACCTACTTAGTAAATAGAAGAAGGTTAAGATCTATTAATAATAGGAATGCTATAAAATTAGAGATACTAAATAAGAGAGGTATAATAGTACATATAAGAGGTTTATCTTACTCTAAATGTAAGGCCTTGATAGTATGAATTAAAGGCCTATCTAATAATATATATAGTTTCTTTTTTTGCTTTCACGCGCTTCTAATTAGTTTACTAGGTTTATAATATGCCCTCGTATGCCTCTAGTACCTAAATCGCTCTTATTTGAATCCTTACTCTTAAACCTACCCTTCTAGATCTAGGCTATAGAAACCTACTAACGTTCTACTATAGGAATAAATATATTAATATATTTAAAGGGCCTTATTACTAACTTAGAGTACTAACTTAGAATAGATACTAATATAAAAGAGTATAAGTAGATCTTCTAGTATGTCGATTATAAACTCAACTTATATACTTATATAGACGACTAGTAGTATGAACTTGATATATAGTAATAAGTATATTATACTTGATAAGAAAGAATTTATTAGCTAAATAATTTATTAACTAAACTATTCTATTAACTAAAATGATTTATTAACTAAAATGATAAAATAATAGCATTAGGTAAGGATAGTACTATAGAAACATATTAGATATAGAATAGTAGTTAAAGATTATCCTTTTCTATCTTTATTAATCTATATAACCTAGAACTAACTAGATATAGAATAGTAGTTAAAGTCTATCCTTTTCTATTTTTATTAATCTATAGAACCTAGAACTAGCTAGAGATTACTTAAGTAATTTATATTCTAATCTCTACTACCTTAATAACCCTATCTTAGTAGGGTAAAAGGAGGGGTAATATGTATTAGTTAGATAGCTATAAATGGTAGGTTATTATTATAAACTTTAATATGAAAACATTAACTATATCTAATAGCTCTAATAAACTAAGAGGAAGGAATATTTATAAACTAAGATGAAGGTAGAAGGCTAGAATAATCAAATATCGCCCTCTTCTTAGCTTTATAAACTCTTTATAGAAGAAGACATATATATCTTCATAGATATATATCTGATCAAGTATGAAATCTACTATTACACTTATACTTACTATTATTCTATATAAATAAAACAAGAAAATCGACGTATAAATAATATAAGAGTAGCTAACTTAACTTTCTAAACTTGTATATAACTTTATAGTATTAATAAATCAAATCTAGAAACGTCTATACTATAGTATTATTTTTCTTCTCCTATAGATACAAGTTCTAGGCTACTTAATAGGAATAAATTAATTAAGGGCTTTTTATATCTTTAAGACAATTAAGTAAGTTATTTGATATATTATAAAATACTAATAATATTTTAATATTAGTAGTCTTTGATTAAGAAAAAGGATCCTACACCTGGGTAGTATTGCTAAGATAAATGTCTTAGTATAGAAAAAGTGCTAAGTTTTTCAAGTCTTAGCAAAAAGAGGTTAGGGATTAGCGAGAGGTTTTTGCTTACTTTTACGGCCTCTGATTGGTCTGATAACGTATGCGTATATAGTACCCGACTTCTCACTCTTAAATAACTACCTAAATACTAGAAAGCTTAGTAGTATTATATAATAGATATTTAAAGCTTTACTAGCATATTATAATACTATAAAAATTATTTCTATAGCTCTATTATTCGCTATAATGCAGGCAGTCTAAGTGTTTATAGGATTTAGGTAGAGTGGCCTATATACGTTTTAGCAATATTAGTATTCGGAGCTTAAGGGAATTATAGCTTCTT